>OY726528.1:913731-1091879 GCA_963383655.1 Bathymodiolus septemdierum
CAGTCAGAGACATGGCTTGATAAATCAGTGATATATGTTTCACTCATCTTGGTGATAGTGATACAGTACAGTCAGAGGACATGGCTTGATAAATCAGTGATATATGTTTCACTCATCTTGGTGATAGTGATACAGTACAGTCAGAGACATGGCTTGATAAATCAGTGATATATGTTTCACTCATCTTGGTGATAGTGATACAGTACAGTCAGAGACATGGCTTGATAAATCAGTGATATATGTTTCACTCATCTTGGTGATAGTGATACAGTACAGTCAGAGACATGGCTTGATAAATCAGTGATATATGTTTCACTCATCTTGGTGATAGTGATACAGTACAGTCAGAGACATGGCTTGATAAATCAGTGATATATGTTTCACTCATCTTGGTGATAGTGATACAGTACAGTCAGAGACATGGCTTGATAAATCAGTGATATATGTTTCACTCATCTTGGTGATAGTGATACAGTACAGTCAGAGACATGGCTTGATAAATCAGTGATATATGTTTCACTCATCTTGGTGATAGTGATACAGTACAGTCAGAGACATGGCTTGATAAATCAGTGATATATGTTTCACTCATCTTGGTGATAGTGATACAGTACAGTCAGAGACATGGCTTGATAAATCAGTGATATATGTTTCACTCATCTTGGTGATAGTGATACAGTACAGTCAGAGACATGGCTTGATAAATCAGTGATATATGTTTCACTCATCTTGGTGATAGTGATACAGTACAGTCAGAGACATGGCTTGATAAATCAGTGATATATGTTTCACTCATCTTGGTGATAGTGATACAGTACAGTCAGAGACATGGCTTGATAAATCAGTGATATATGTTTCACTCATCTTGGTGATAGTGATACAGTACAGTCAGAGACATGGCTTGATAAATCAGTGATATATGTTTCACTCATCTTGGTGATAGTGATACAGTACAGTCAGAGACATGGCTTGATAAATCAGTGATATATGTTTCACTCATCTTGGTGATAGTGATACAGTACAGTCAGAGACATGGCTTGATAAATCAGTGATATATGTTTCACTCATCTTGGTGATAGTGATACAGTACAGTCAGAGACATGGCTTGATAAATCAGTGATATATGTTTCACTCATCTTGGTGATAGTGATACAGTACAGTCAGAGACATGGCTTGATAAATCAGTGATATATGTTTCACTCATCTTGGTGATAGTGATACAGTACAGTCAGAGACATGGCTTGATAAATCAGTGATATATGTTTCACTCATCTTGGTGATAGTGATACAGTACAGTCAGAGACATGGCTTGATAAATCAGTGATATATGTTTCACTCATCTTGGTGATAGTGATACAGTACAGTCAGAGACATGGCTTGATAAATCAGTGATATATGTTTCACTCATCTTGGTGATAGTGATACAGTACAGTCAGAGACATGGCTTGATAAATCAGTGATATATGTTTCACTCATCTTGGTGATAGTGATACAGTACAGTCAGAGACATGGCTTGATAAATCAGTGATATATGTTTCACTCATCTTGGTGATAGTGATACAGTACAGTCAGAGACATGGCTTGATAAATCAGTGATATATGTTTCACTCATCTTGGTGATAGTGATACAGTACAGTCAGAGACATGGCTTGATAAATCAGTGATATATGTTTCACTCATCTTGGTGATAGTGATACAGTACAGTCAGAGACATGGCTTGATAAATCAGTGATATATGTTTCACTCATCTTGGTGATAGTGATACAGTACAGTCAGAGACATGGCTTGATAAATCAGTGATATATGTTTCACTCATCTTGGTGATAGTGATACAGTACAGTCAGAGACATGGCTTGATAAATCAGTGATATATGTTTCACTCATCTTGGTGATAGTGATACAGTACAGTCAGAGACATGGCTTGATAAATCAGTGATATATGTTTCACTCATCTTGGTGATAGTGATACAGTACAGTCAGAGACATGGCTTGATAAATCAGTGATATATGTTTCACTCATCTTGGTGATAGTGATACAGTACAGTCAGAGACATGGCTTGATAAATCAGTGATATATGTTTCACTCATCTTGGTGATAGTGATACAGTACAGTCAGAGACATGGCTTGATAAATCAGTGATATATGTTTCACTCATCTTGGTGATAGTGATACAGTACAGTCAGAGACATGGCTTGATAAATCAGTGATATATGTTTCACTCATCTTGGTGATAGTGATACAGTACAGTCAGAGACATGGCTTGATAAATCAGTGATATATGTTTCACTCATCTTGGTGATAGTGATACAGTACAGTCAGAGACATGGCTTGATAAATCAGTGATATATGTTTCACTCATCTTGGTGATAGTGATACAGTACAGTCAGAGACATGGCTTGATAAATCAGTGATATATGTTTCACTCATCTTGGTGATAGTGATACAGTACAGTCAGAGACATGGCTTGATAAATCAGTGATATATGTTTCACTCATCTTGGTGATAGTGATACAGTACAGTCAGAGACATGGCTTGATAAATCAGTGATATATGTTTCACTCATCTTGGTGATAGTGATACAGTACAGTCAGAGACATGGCTTGATAAATCAGTGATATATGTTTCACTCATCTTGGTGATAGTGATACAGTACAGTCAGAGACATGGCTTGATAAATCAGTGATATATGTTTCACTCATCTTGGTGATAGTGATACAGTACAGTCAGAGACATGGCTTGATAAATCAGTGATATATGTTTCACTCATCTTGGTGATAGTGATACAGTACAGTCAGAGACATGGCTTGATAAATCAGTGATATATGTTTCACTCATCTTGGTGATAGTGATACAGTACAGTCAGAGACATGGCTTGATAAATCAGTGATATATGTTTCACTCATCTTGGTGATAGTGATACAGTACAGTCAGAGACATGGCTTGATAAATCAGTGATATATGTTTCACTCATCTTGGTGATAGTGATACAGTACAGTCAGAGACATGGCTTGATAAATCAGTGATATATGTTTCACTCATCTTGGTGATAGTGATACAGTACAGTCAGAGACATGGCTTGATAAATCAGTGATATATGTTTCACTCATCTTGGTGATAGTGATACAGTACAGTCAGAGACATGGCTTGATAAATCAGTGATATATGTTTCACTCATCTTGGTGATAGTGATACAGTACAGTCAGAGACATGGCTTGATAAATCAGTGATATATGTTTCACTCATCTTGGTGATAGTGATACAGTACAGTCAGAGACATGGCTTGATAAATCAGTGATATATGTTTCACTCATCTTGGTGATAGTGATACAGTACAGTCAGAGACATGGCTTGATAAATCAGTGATATATGTTTCACTCATCTTGGTGATAGTGATACAGTACAGTCAGAGACATGGCTTGATAAATCAGTGATATATGTTTCACTCATCTTGGTGATAGTGATACAGTACAGTCAGAGACATGGCTTGATAAATCAGTGATATATGTTTCACTCATCTTGGTGATAGTGATACAGTACAGTCAGAGACATGGCTTGATAAATCAGTGATATATGTTTCACTCATCTTGGTGATAGTGATACAGTACAGTCAGAGACATGGCTTGATAAATCAGTGATATATGTTTCACTCATCTTGGTGATAGTGATACAGTACAGTCAGAGACATGGCTTGATAAATCAGTGATATATGTTTCACTCATCTTGGTGATAGTGATACAGTACAGTCAGAGACATGGCTTGATAAATCAGTGATATATGTTTCACTCATCTTGGTGATAGTGATACAGTACAGTCAGAGACATGGCTTGATAAATCAGTGATATATGTTTCACTCATCTTGGTGATAGTGATACAGTACAGTCAGAGACATGGCTTGATAAATCAGTGATATATGTTTCACTCATCTTGGTGATAGTGATACAGTACAGTCAGAGACATGGCTTGATAAATCAGTGATATATGTTTCACTCATCTTGGTGATAGTGATACAGTACAGTCAGAGACATGGCTTGATAAATCAGTGATATATGTTTCACTCATCTTGGTGATAGTGATACAGTACAGTCAGAGACATGGCTTGATAAATCAGTGATATATGTTTCACTCATCTTGGTGATAGTGATACAGTACAGTCAGAGACATGGCTTGATAAATCAGTGATATATGTTTCACTCATCTTGGTGATAGTGATACAGTACAGTCAGAGACATGGCTTGATAAATCAGTGATATATGTTTCACTCATCTTGGTGATAGTGATACAGTACAGTCAGAGACATGGCTTGATAAATCAGTGATATATGTTTCACTCATCTTGGTGATAGTGATACAGTACAGTCAGAGACATGGCTTGATAAATCAGTGATATATGTTTCACTCATCTTGGTGATAGTGATACAGTACAGTCAGAGACATGGCTTGATAAATCAGTGATATATGTTTCACTCATCTTGGTGATAGTGATACAGTACAGTCAGAGACATGGCTTGATAAATCAGTGATATATGTTTCACTCATCTTGGTGATAGTGATACAGTACAGTCAGAGACATGGCTTGATAAATCAGTGATATATGTTTCACTCATCTTGGTGATAGTGATACAGTACAGTCAGAGACATGGCTTGATAAATCAGTGATATATGTTTCACTCATCTTGGTGATAGTGATACAGTACAGTCAGAGACATGGCTTGATAAATCAGTGATATATGTTTCACTCATCTTGGTGATAGTGATACAGTACAGTCAGAGACATGGCTTGATAAATCAGTGATATATGTTTCACTCATCTTGGTGATAGTGATACAGTACAGTCAGAGACATGGCTTGATAAATCAGTGATATATGTTTCACTCATCTTGGTGATAGTGATACAGTACAGTCAGAGACATGGCTTGATAAATCAGTGATATATGTTTCACTCATCTTGGTGATAGTGATACAGTACAGTCAGAGACATGGCTTGATAAATCAGTGATATATGTTTCACTCATCTTGGTGATAGTGATACAGTACAGTCAGAGACATGGCTTGATAAATCAGTGATATATGTTTCACTCATCTTGGTGATAGTGATACAGTACAGTCAGAGACATGGCTTGATAAATCAGTGATATATGTTTCACTCATCTTGGTGATAGTGATACAGTACAGTCAGAGACATGGCTTGATAAATCAGTGATATATGTTTCACTCATCTTGGTGATAGTGATACAGTACAGTCAGAGACATGGCTTGATAAATCAGTGATATATGTTTCACTCATCTTGGTGATAGTGATACAGTACAGTCAGAGACATGGCTTGATAAATCAGTGATATATGTTTCACTCATCTTGGTGATAGTGATACAGTACAGTCAGAGACATGGCTTGATAAATCAGTGATATATGTTTCACTCATCTTGGTGATAGTGATACAGTACAGTCAGAGACATGGCTTGATAAATCAGTGATATATGTTTCACTCATCTTGGTGATAGTGATACAGTACAGTCAGAGACATGGCTTGATAAATCAGTGATATATGTTTCACTCATCTTGGTGATAGTGATACAGTACAGTCAGAGACATGGCTTGATAAATCAGTGATATATGTTTCACTCATCTTGGTGATAGTGATACAGTACAGTCAGAGACATGGCTTGATAAATCAGTGATATATGTTTCACTCATCTTGGTGATAGTGATACAGTACAGTCAGAGACATGGCTTGATAAATCAGTGATATATGTTTCACTCATCTTGGTGATAGTGATACAGTACAGTCAGAGACATGGCTTGATAAATCAGTGATATATGTTTCACTCATCTTGGTGATAGTGATACAGTACAGTCAGAGACATGGCTTGATAAATCAGTGATATATGTTTCACTCATCTTGGTGATAGTGATACAGTACAGTCAGAGACATGGCTTGATAAATCAGTGATATATGTTTCACTCATCTTGGTGATAGTGATACAGTACAGTCAGAGACATGGCTTGATAAATCAGTGATATATGTTTCACTCATCTTGGTGATAGTGATACAGTACAGTCAGAGACATGGCTTGATAAATCAGTGATATATGTTTCACTCATCTTGGTGATAGTGATACAGTACAGTCAGAGACATGGCTTGATAAATCAGTGATATATGTTTCACTCATCTTGGTGATAGTGATACAGTACAGTCAGAGACATGGCTTGATAAATCAGTGATATATGTTTCACTCATCTTGGTGATAGTGATACAGTACAGTCAGAGACATGGCTTGATAAATCAGTGATATATGTTTCACTCATCTTGGTGATAGTGATACAGTACAGTCAGAGACATGGCTTGATAAATCAGTGATATATGTTTCACTCATCTTGGTGATAGTGATACAGTACAGTCAGAGACATGGCTTGATAAATCAGTGATATATGTTTCACTCATCTTGGTGATAGTGATACAGTACAGTCAGAGACATGGCTTGATAAATCAGTGATATATGTTTCACTCATCTTGGTGATAGTGATACAGTACAGTCAGAGACATGGCTTGATAAATCAGTGATATATGTTTCACTCATCTTGGTGATAGTGATACAGTACAGTCAGAGACATGGCTTGATAAATCAGTGATATATGTTTCACTCATCTTGGTGATAGTGATACAGTACAGTCAGAGACATGGCTTGATAAATCAGTGATATATGTTTCACTCATCTTGGTGATAGTGATACAGTACAGTCAGAGACATGGCTTGATAAATCAGTGATATATGTTTCACTCATCTTGGTGATAGTGATACAGTACAGTCAGAGACATGGCTTGATAAATCAGTGATATATGTTTCACTCATCTTGGTGATAGTGATACAGTACAGTCAGAGACATGGCTTGATAAATCAGTGATATATGTTTCACTCATCTTGGTGATAGTGATACAGTACAGTCAGAGACATGGCTTGATAAATCAGTGATATATGTTTCACTCATCTTGGTGATAGTGATACAGTACAGTCAGAGACATGGCTTGATAAATCAGTGATATATGTTTCACTCATCTTGGTGATAGTGATACAGTACAGTCAGAGACATGGCTTGATAAATCAGTGATATATGTTTCACTCATCTTGGTGATAGTGATACAGTACAGTCAGAGACATGGCTTGATAAATCAGTGATATATGTTTCACTCATCTTGGTGATAGTGATACAGTACAGTCAGAGACATGGCTTGATAAATCAGTGATATATGTTTCACTCATCTTGGTGATAGTGATACAGTACAGTCAGAGACATGGCTTGATAAATCAGTGATATATGTTTCACTCATCTTGGTGATAGTGATACAGTACAGTCAGAGACATGGCTTGATAAATCAGTGATATATGTTTCACTCATCTTGGTGATAGTGATACAGTACAGTCAGAGACATGGCTTGATAAATCAGTGATATATGTTTCACTCATCTTGGTGATAGTGATACAGTACAGTCAGAGACATGGCTTGATAAATCAGTGATATATGTTTCACTCATCTTGGTGATAGTGATACAGTACAGTCAGAGACATGGCTTGATAAATCAGTGATATATGTTTCACTCATCTTGGTGATAGTGATACAGTACAGTCAGAGACATGGCTTGATAAATCAGTGATATATGTTTCACTCATCTTGGTGATAGTGATACAGTACAGTCAGAGACATGGCTTGATAAATCAGTGATATATGTTTCACTCATCTTGGTGATAGTGATACAGTACAGTCAGAGACATGGCTTGATAAATCAGTGATATATGTTTCACTCATCTTGGTGATAGTGATACAGTACAGTCAGAGACATGGCTTGATAAATCAGTGATATATGTTTCACTCATCTTGGTGATAGTGATACAGTACAGTCAGAGACATGGCTTGATAAATCAGTGATATATGTTTCACTCATCTTGGTGATAGTGATACAGTACAGTCAGAGACATGGCTTGATAAATCAGTGATATATGTTTCACTCATCTTGGTGATAGTGATACAGTACAGTCAGAGACATGGCTTGATAAATCAGTGATATATGTTTCACTCATCTTGGTGATAGTGATACAGTGCAGTCAGAGACATGGCTTGATAAATCAGTGATATATGTTTCACTCATCTTGGTGATAGTGATACAGTACAGTCAGAGACATGGCTTGATAAATCAGTGATATATGTTTCACTCATCTTGGTGATAGTGATACAGTACAGTCAGAGACATGGCTTGATAAATCAGTGATATATGTTTCACTCATCTTGGTGATAGTGATACAGTACAGTCAGAGACATGGCTTGATAAATCAGTGATATATGTTTCACTCATCTTGGTGATAGTGATACAGTACAGTCAGAGACATGGCTTGATAAATCAGTGATATATGTTTCACTCATCTTGGTGATAGTGATACAGTACAGTCAGAGACATGGCTTGATAAATCAGTGATATATGTTTCACTCATCTTGGTGATAGTGATACAGTACAGTCAGAGACATGGCTTGATAAATCAGTGATATATGTTTCACTCATCTTGGTGATAGTGATACAGTACAGTCAGAGACATGGCTTGATAAATCAGTGATATATGTTTCACTCATCTTGGTGATAGTGATACAGTACAGTCAGAGACATGGCTTGATAAATCAGTGATATATGTTTCACTCATCTTGGTGATAGTGATACAGTACAGTCAGAGACATGGCTTGATAAATCAGTGATATATGTTTCACTCATCTTGGTGATAGTGATACAGTACAGTCAGAGACATGGCTTGATAAATCAGTGATATATGTTTCACTCATCTTGGTGATAGTGATACAGTACAGTCAGAGACATGGCTTGATAAATCAGTGATATATGTTTCACTCATCTTGGTGATAGTGATACAGTACAGTCAGAGACATGGCTTGATAAATCAGTGATATATGTTTCACTCATCTTGGTGATAGTGATACAGTACAGTCAGAGACATGGCTTGATAAATCAGTGATATATGTTTCACTCATCTTGGTGATAGTGATACAGTACAGTCAGAGACATGGCTTGATAAATCAGTGATATATGTTTCACTCATCTTGGTGATAGTGATACAGTACAGTCAGAGACATGGCTTGATAAATCAGTGATATATGTTTCACTCATCTTGGTGATAGTGATACAGTACAGTCAGAGACATGGCTTGATAAATCAGTGATATATGTTTCACTCATCTTGGTGATAGTGATACAGTACAGTCAGAGACATGGCTTGATAAATCAGTGATATATGTTTCACTCATCTTGGTGATAGTGATACAGTACAGTCAGAGACATGGCTTGATAAATCAGTGATATATGTTTCACTCATCTTGGTGATAGTGATACAGTACAGTCAGAGACATGGCTTGATAAATCAGTGATATATGTTTCACTCATCTTGGTGATAGTGATACAGTACAGTCAGAGACATGGCTTGATAAATCAGTGATATATGTTTCACTCATCTTGGTGATAGTGATACAGTACAGTCAGAGACATGGCTTGATAAATCAGTGATATATGTTTCACTCATCTTGGTGATAGTGATACAGTACAGTCAGAGACATGGCTTGATAAATCAGTGATATATGTTTCACTCATCTTGGTGATAGTGATACAGTACAGTCAGAGACATGGCTTGATAAATCAGTGATATATGTTTCACTCATCTTGGTGATAGTGATACAGTACAGTCAGAGACATGGCTTGATAAATCAGTGATATATGTTTCACTCATCTTGGTGATAGTGATACAGTACAGTCAGAGACATGGCTTGATAAATCAGTGATATATGTTTCACTCATCTTGGTGATAGTGATACAGTACAGTCAGAGACATGGCTTGATAAATCAGTGATATATGTTTCACTCATCTTGGTGATAGTGATACAGTACAGTCAGAGACATGGCTTGATAAATCAGTGATATATGTTTCACTCATCTTGGTGATAGTGATACAGTACAGTCAGAGACATGGCTTGATAAATCAGTGATATATGTTTCACTCATCTTGGTGATAGTGATACAGTACAGTCAGAGACATGGCTTGATAAATCAGTGATATATGTTTCACTCATCTTGGTGATAGTGATACAGTACAGTCAGAGACATGGCTTGATAAATCAGTGATATATGTTTCACTCATCTTGGTGATAGTGATACAGTACAGTCAGAGACATGGCTTGATAAATCAGTGATATATGTTTCACTCATCTTGGTGATAGTGATACAGTACAGTCAGAGACATGGCTTGATAAATCAGTGATATATGTTTCACTCATCTTGGTGATAGTGATACAGTACAGTCAGAGACATGGCTTGATAAATCAGTGATATATGTTTCACTCATCTTGGTGATAGTGATACAGTACAGTCAGAGACATGGCTTGATAAATCAGTGATATATGTTTCACTCATCTTGGTGATAGTGATACAGTACAGTCAGAGACATGGCTTGATAAATCAGTGATATATGTTTCACTCATCTTGGTGATAGTGATACAGTACAGTCAGAGACATGGCTTGATAAATCAGTGATATATGTTTCACTCATCTTGGTGATAGTGATACAGTACAGTCAGAGACATGGCTTGATAAATCAGTGATATATGTTTCACTCATCTTGGTGATAGTGATACAGTACAGTCAGAGACATGGCTTGATAAATCAGTGATATATGTTTCACTCATCTTGGTGATAGTGATACAGTACAGTCAGAGACATGGCTTGATAAATCAGTGATATATGTTTCACTCATCTTGGTGATAGTGATACAGTACAGTCAGAGACATGGCTTGATAAATCAGTGATATATGTTTCACTCATCTTGGTGATAGTGATACAGTACAGTCAGAGACATGGCTTGATAAATCAGTGATATATGTTTCACTCATCTTGGTGATAGTGATACAGTACAGTCAGAGACATGGCTTGATAAATCAGTGATATATGTTTCACTCATCTTGGTGATAGTGATACAGTACAGTCAGAGACATGGCTTGATAAATCAGTGATATATGTTTCACTCATCTTGGTGATAGTGATACAGTACAGTCAGAGACATGGCTTGATAAATCAGTGATATATGTTTCACTCATCTTGGTGATAGTGATACAGTACAGTCAGAGACATGGCTTGATAAATCAGTGATATATGTTTCACTCATCTTGGTGATAGTGATACAGTACAGTCAGAGACATGGCTTGATAAATCAGTGATATATGTTTCACTCATCTTGGTGATAGTGATACAGTACAGTCAGAGACATGGCTTGATAAATCAGTGATATATGTTTCACTCATCTTGGTGATAGTAATACAGTACAGTCAGAGACATGGCTTGATAAATCAGTGATATATGTTTCACTCATCTTGGTGATAGTGATACAGTACAGTCAGAGACATGGCTTGATAAATCAGTGATATATGTTTCACTCATCTTGGTGATAGTGATACAGTACAGTCAGAAACATTGCATAATAAATCACTGAGATAGACATATCACTCATCTTGGTGATAGTGATACAGTACAGTCAGAAACATTGCATGATAAATCACTGAGATAGACATATCACTCATCTTGGTGATAGTGATACAGTAGTCAAGAGACATGTAAATCTGATTACCCGTCTAGGAGTTATTGCCCTTTTTTATTTATTTATTTTTTTTAATTTAAACATTTTTGTCTGATATTTCAAAAACTATTAGAGATAAAGGTTAAGTTTAAAAAATGTGCAGTATATCAAGATCTACATACCCTGCAACTTTGAAGTTAATGCGAGTACCCAATTTGGAGTTATTGCTCTTTTTTCGTCAAATTTTCAAAATTTTGATACTTTTTGTCCTTTATTTCAAAAACTATAAGAGATAGATGTTAAGTTTAAACTGCAAACATGTTCAGCATGTCAAGATCTACCTACCCTGTAATTTTTAAGTAAATCTGAGTACCCATTTTGGAGTAATTGCCCTTTTTTCATCATATTTTCAAAATGTTAATACCTTTTGTCCTTTATTTCAAAAACTATAAGAGATAGATGTTAAGTTTAAGTTATTGCCCTTTTTTCATAATTTTTTAGCTCACCTGGCCCAAAGTGCCATGTGAGGTATTGCCATCACTTGGCGTCCGTCGTCCGTCCGTTAACTTTTTCATATTTTAATCTTCTCCTCTGAAACAACTTGGCCAAATGGAACCAAACTTGGCAGTAAGCATCTATGTAAGGTCCTCTATAAAGTTTCATCCATTTCGTTCCGTTCCACCACCAAGAATTAATCTTGGCGGCCATCGCCAAGATTAATTCTTTTTTCTAATTGGTTAATGTTAAACAAATCTTCTCCTCTGAAAGAGCTTGGCCAAATGGAGCTAAACTTGGCAGGAAGCATCTATGTAAGGTCCAAACCTGGCATAGATGGCCCCTGGGTGTGTCCCTTTCAAAATTGTGTCCGACAGCCCCACCCTCCATTTAAGATGGCTGCTGTTTTTTAAAGTAATGATTATCTCCCTTTGAAATTTGCTTCAGTATCATTCTATTGTCAGGTGAGCGATACAGGCTCAGTGTGCTGAGCCTCTTGTTTATTTAATGTATTTCATCAAAAATTTGTATGTTCAACTCATTCTACATTTTAGATGTTGTGAGTTTGAATCTCGATCAGGGCGAGGTGTACAACATTGATTAGGCAAAAAAAAAAAATATGTGTGTTTCCGATCACATGGTCTTCAAAATTAGGGTCGGTAGGTCGGGATTTTTTTTGATTTTTTGATTTTTTTTTTAAACCTACAAGTATGCTCCTTCCTCTAAAATCACACAAACTTGTTTCTTTCTTTCTTACTACAGCTTATTAATTATTTGACATGCAGTACAATGTTTTTGGTTCCAAACATCGATCAAATGTACAAGGAAATGAAGAAAATTGTTGAAGTCAGAAAAAAACATGGAAATGGAGACGAATATCCGGATTTTGCCGCTCTATATTTTTTTTTGGCATAAAAAATGTTAGGGTCGGCAGTAAAATTTTAGGGTCGATCGGAAACACCTATTTTTTTGTTTGGCCTTATGTGATAAAGTTTGTCAGTGACTTGCAACAGGTCGGTGGTTTTCTCTGGGTACTCCTATTTCCTCCACCAATAAAACTGACCGCCACGATATAACTGAAATACTTTTGAAAGTGGCGTTAAACACCATCAAACAAACAAACAAAATCATTCTACATTTCAAATAGGACTTTGCATGCTAAATTCTTACCATATGGAGATTCACATTTCTCACTAAAAAGATAAACCAGTTCCTATTTTTAGGGATGGAAGATTTTCTTGTCTTGTACCCCACCATACAAGACAAGAAAAAAAGTCAAGCACATTTTCCCAGAAAAAATCTATTCATAGCTCTTCACCACGGTTCCGACTTTATTCTCATCAATAAAACCATGATTCTACTACATAAGTATTTTTTGATTAATCTATGTATACGATATTGCACCTTTCACTGCGTTTGACTTTTTCTCACCTCTTTCTACCGTGTCAATGTTTGTTTCCTTTGAGCAAAACATAGAGTGCTCTCCCTTGTTAATAACTAACGTAAAGAAAGAAATTACCTCCCTTTGACCAAAGTCAAATAATTTTTACAGGTATTTATCGCTGTTGTAGTAGCATTTATAATGCATTTATAAAATACATAAAATACATTGTATTTTATTATGAAATACAATTGAAATACTGCCAATACACAGATGTATATCGATAAATCGACAATTAACTTCACCAACGGAAAACAATTTTGTGGGAAAATGCTCGATGGAAATTGGAATGTTTAAAACAAAACAAAGATGTTTAGTGAGAAATAAAATCAAACACCAGAAAGCATACAAGATAGAGAAATCTCTGACACCCTTGGGTAAGATTTCAATCGTTCTCTAACTCGGCAAGCCTCGTAAGAGAACGATGGAAATCTTACCCTCGGGTGTCGGAGATTTCCCTATCTTGTACTCCTCCCAGTGTTAGATTCTATATATCTTTTTGGCAGTTTAATTTGGTCACACCATTTTTTAAGGTATTTCCCTTTTTGATTTGAAAATGACATAAAAAAAAAATTGTAATTGCAATTCCTCCTACTTTGTCAGTGGGAGTTCATAACAACTGTGCATTCTTGCTTATTATGATATGGAGAATTACGTATTATTTTTGAAGGTTGATAGAACCAGTTTATACAGGGTTATTACCCTCTTCGGAAATATAGCAAAAATTAACACCTTTATCTTTTGTACATTTTATATCAGTGTTATGATGTCAGTCTGATACCTGCTTTAGTGACCAGTAACTTGTATTATGTGACCTTAATTTTATTGTCCTTCACAGTGCATTTTATATCAATTAAACCTGTATTGACTACCTGTCTTATGTGACCATATTTCACCTTGGAAGGTCACATAATAAGACAGGTGTAACTGTATACATTTTAACACCTTCCTATAGATTGTACATATCTCTTGCCCAAAAGATAAAGAATGGAGGGGGAGGGGCATGTTTTTGATTCAGAAACGACATTTAATTCTCTTGTATTCTTTCAGGTGTTTTTATTAATAGGTAACGAAAAGGAAAAAAAAACAGAAAATGAAAAGAAATAAGAAAACAAATATTCCAACAACAGACAAATTCTCTGATGAGAATACCACACTTACGGAGAACTGTGAAGAGATACACATTAAGATCATAGCAGATGAATGTCCAAGCCCTGAAGATAAAATGACGGAAATAAAAAGTAAAAAATTGAAATCTGCAAAGTCTAGGAAAAAAAAGTCAGTCAAACCGGGATATGAATTAGTATATGTCAAACAATCGAAACAAGAAAGGAAATCTATTGATTGTAAGATACCAACAAACGACAGTAAAGAAATACATCAGCCCGTTATAGATATCAGTAAAGAAATACACCAGCCCATTATAGATATCAGTAAAGAAATACACCAGCCCGTTATAGATATCAGTAAAGAAATACACCAGCCCGTTATAGATATCAATAAAGAAAACAAACAAAGGTCAATTATTGCTAATAGAAGTAAAGGGTCATATCAGTGTTTTGAATGTGGGGAGATTTTCCGACTTTTTCCTGATTTGTGCCACCATCTATTTGAACATCCTGACGCTGATCCTAAGTTATGTGAGAAATGTGGCACTGGTTTTATCACCAAACAACAATGGAGTAGTCATAAAAGTAGAAGACCTAAATTGTGTCAGGAAATGCCTTATGAATGTAACATTTGTAGCCGGGGCTTTACCACACAGTTCTTGTTGGATTTCCATGCAGAGTCACATAAAACAAGGATTATCACATGTATAAAGTGTGGTAAAGGGTTTGACAGTGGCTCCTCATTTATAAAACATTATTTAAGCAAACATTTCCTAGTAGAATTAGAAGGTGAGAAAAAACATAAAAGGAGAACAAAATCAAGAGGATGTGAGTGGCATTGTAATACTTGTAAGTCTATTGTCCATTCTCCTTCAGAATTATATATCCATATGAATACACATGACCTAAGTGATATATTTATTTGTATGAACTGTGGTGTCGGCTTTGACAATATGACAGAACAGCTGATCATTGAACATAAAACAACACATGAAAAAAAATTGTTCCCCGTAAATATCCAGTGTGATGTCTGTGATGAACACTTTACTGAACTAGGATTATTATTGGTACACAAGAAAATGCATTACGGCATTTATTACTATGAATGTCATGCGTGTCATGAAAGGTACCAAGATGGGCGTTTTCTGTTGGATCATTTCAATGACCCAGAGGTTAAATGTAAACCTTTAGAAAAAACAGTGGAACATCAAATAGATGTTGAAGATAAAGGTGAAACTAAGGACAAAACAGTTGGTAAAGAAGATAAAGGTGAAACTAAGGACAAAACAGTTGGTAAAGAAGATAAAGGTGAAACAAAGGACAAAACAGTTGGTAAAGAAGATAAAGGTGAAACTAAGGACAAAACAGTTGGTAAAGAAGATAAAGGTGAAACTAAGGACAAAACAGTTGGTAAAGAAGATAAAGGTGAAACTAAGGACAAAACAGTTGGTAAAGAAGATAAAGGTGAAACTAAGGACAAAACAGTTGGTAAAGAAGATAAAGGTGAAACTAAGGACAAAACAGTTGGTAAAGAAGATAAAGGTGAAACTAAGGACAAAACAGTTGGTAAAGAAGATAAAGGTGAAACTAAGGACAAAACAGTTGGTAAAGAAGATAAAGGTGAAACTAAGGACAAAACAGTTGGTAAAGAAGATAAAGGTGAAACTAAGGACAAAACAGTTGGTAAAGAAGATAAAGGTGAAACTAAGGACAAAACAGTTGGTAAAGAAGATAAAGGTGAAACTAAGGACAAAACAGTTGGTAAAGAAGATAAAGGTGAAACTAAGGACAAAACAGTTGGTAAAGAAGATAAAGGTGAAACTAAGGACAAAACAGTTGGTAAAGAAGATAAAGGTGAAACTAAGGACAAAACAGTTGGTAAAGAAGATAAAGGTGAAACTAAGGACAAAACAGTTGGTAAAGAAGATAAAGGTGAAACTAAGGACAAAACAGTTGGTAAGAAAGATAAAACACAAACCAGCAAACTAAATATGTGTACAATCTACACAGGAAGCAAGTTTTATGGCATAAAGACATCTAGTAGTACAGCATATTTACAATGTAGCAGTGATAGTAAGAAATCTAAAGATCAGGACATTGATGGAGGGGAGGGATATTTACAATGTAGCAGTGATAGTAAGAAATCTAAAGATGAGGACATTGATGGCGTTGAGTGTATAATTGACTTTGGAAATCCTATTTCTTGTTTGTCCTTACATGTTGATAACAAATGCTATATAAAGTATAATAATACATCAGGAGGGAAAACTATGATTTACAAATGTTTAAGTTGTGACATGTCATTCAAATCCTATTTAAATCTGTACTATCATGTTGTAATGGAACAACATAGTCACAAGGAAGTTTATATCTGCAGTAGTTGTGGTGTTGGCATGGAAACAAGGCAGGCATATGATAGTCATCGCATTCAGCATGTAGAGGAAAAGGAAGAGCTACATTACGAATGCAGTCTCTGTGAAGAACGTTTTATGTATGCGGAGCTTCTCAGTTTGCATCACGATGTTATTCATCAAGGGAGAGAACTGCTGTATTGTGGAAGATGCGAACGTGGATTTAAAGTGAGTAAGTTATTTATAGAGCATTATGAAGCTCATAAAGGCAAAATATCTGGCCTTTACAAACCAACAGGAAAGAAAGAGAAGACGTTTCAAGAACAAATGTTAAAATGCAAATTTTGTCCAAAAGATTGCAAACAGAAATATGTATCAAGAAAGTTAAAAGTACATGTTAATATCAGACATCCATTAGTTTGTCATTCCTGTCGTAAAAGTTTTGAAACTCATGAACTTCTGAGGATGCACGTTAAGGACCATAAAGAAGACTATCCATACAAATGTGGATTGTGTGGATACAGTTATAATGATATACAAGATTTGATTCATCATGTTGATAATATCCACCAGATCATAGAAAAAGATTGGTATGTTTGTAGATTATGTCCACAAAAGTTTTTATGTGAAGACAACTTTCTAGAGCACAAAAAAGAACATGTGTGTGAAAACTGTCAGTTGACCATAAAAATAAAGGAGAATATGAAACCTCACAGAGAAAAATGTTTAAAACAGATAAAGCCATACATGCATGTGTGTCCAGGTTGTACAGAGGGTTTTAAAGGTTTATTTCTTTATAAAACACATTTATTTACTTGTTGTAAAGATAAAGGAAGGTTTTCACGTAATGCTTTTAAAAACGTGCACTTTAGTAAAAAAACAGATCATGATAGGCTAAAGAAGAAACTTCAAACGTGTAATGACAACACGGCTAATGAGGAAATGAATACAGAAAATAACACGGCTAATGAGGAAATGAATACAGAAAATAACACGGCGAATGAGGAAATGAATACAGAAAATAACACGGCTAATGAGGAAATGAATACAGAAAATATAACAGAATCTGATGCTTCTTCACAGGATTCAATTTCAGAGATGATGGATTCAAGGAATGAACCTGATGAAAGTAACAAACAAACTTCTGATTTTGCGATACAGTCTATCATTGACACTCAGCTGGTTTCAGCTAGTTGTATAATCTCTACAGAGAGGTCTAGATTAAATGATCCTAAGGTTGTATTTTCAGAATTGGAAGAAAATATAACAACACAAAGTGGTAGTCCAGCAACTGTTGTAAAAATGTCTGACAAGACACTGGCTAATTTAAAAACCTACCAACAGCTGATTAAATCTGCTGGTAAGACAAACTCCAACCTAGATGTGCAATCTGTAATTCAGTTATTAAAGGAAACTAAAGAAATTCAAGAAAATAACCAAACAGCTAATGTTGGTCTTCAAGATATTTCTGAAAATGATACAAATGTCAAAGTAACTTCTGGAGAATATCAAGATGAGACATGTCATACGTCACCAGAAAAACGTCATACGTCACCAGAAATAGATAGGGTTACATCACCAGAAAAACGGCATACGTCACCAGAAAAAGAAAGGGTTACATCTTCAGGTAGGAGAATAAAGAGACCTACCCGGCTAGACGAATATTCAGCTTCTCCTAAGAAATTAAAAATGGCAAAGACTACTACTATCCGTGAGTCTAATGTTTCTGATACTTCTATATCTATGTCACATGACTGTGTCACCAGTAATCATGATTCTGAATTCAAAGCTGTCAATGATTCAGTGCCTTTCCAAAGATCAAAACGTTTGCCATCTTTTGAAATTTCTGAATTCTCAAAAAGGAAAAATAAAAGATTAAAAAATCAAAATGAAGAAATTCAAGAAATGTCTAAAAACAAATGTATACTAAAAATCAATGAAAATGAAAATAGCAAGAAATTAAAAGAGGATGTTAAAGATTCACTTGATATGTCTGGTGAAGGAAAATCATCCATTATTGATTATCATGTAGAAAGCTCAAAAAACGATGATGAAAGTAAACCTTCAACAAAGAAAAACAGGAGAAACAAACGAGGAAGTAAAAAAGGATGCCAAAAACAGAAAGTAACTGATGGAACAAAAGTAAAAAAGAGAGACAGACATATTGAGAAGATATATAGTAATCCAACACGAAAAAGTAGCAGACAGAAATTGTCTTCTTTGAAAATGAAAATATCTAAAGATGCTGGATACGATTCCGTCGGAATACGTAGACGGAAAAATATGTTTGAAAACAGTGGAAAAACAAAAGATGATGCTTGTTTCAAAGAAATAATTGATGAAATTGAGAATAAAATTGAACAAAATGGAACTCCTCAAAGTCCTCAAGAATTAAATAATACATTGTCAGAGAATAGGAACATTTCTTTTGATGCAGAAAATGAATTAGACAGTCAAATTGAAAGAGATCAACTTCTAGATGCAAATTCCAGCAACAATAAAATATGTTCAGAGGAAAATGTTAATAGTAGAGATCAACTTCTAGATGCAAATGCAGGCAACGATAAAACATGTTCAGAGGAAAATGTTAATAGTCAGACAAAAATATCAAGTGACGAGGATGGCGTATACTTATGTGAGATCTGTGAACTTAGAATGAATGACTACACAGATTTCTTTAACCATTTAAGTGGCCATCCTGGTAAAAATCCAATTATATGTCTAGAATGTGGTAAAGGAACTAATTTAACAGAACATGCTAGAAGAAGATGGGTTGTTGCACACCCTACTGAACATCAGAAGTTCCCGTATTCTTGTGAGGTCTGTCAGTCTACGTTTTACAAGATTGAATTACTGGAGTGGCATAAAAGGTTACACCAAGGAAAAGGATTGTTGTTCTGTAAGGTCTGTGGCCTTGACTTTGTAATTAATTGTCGCCATGAATGCAAACGTGGCCTATTACACAGAGATCGTAATAGAAACAACAAAGTTCATTCTAACAATGATTCATCTCAAGAGGATAAAACGCCTTCAGTAACAAATTATTCTAAATTGAAAAATAAAAAATATTCGCTGGATGTGAAATTAAATGTTTACGAGAAACAGTTTTTACGAAGACAAAAGTTAATAAATCTTAAGCGCAAAATTAACCTTGCTCGGAAATTACTTGGTCCTGTTAGAGTAAAAAATACGCATGCGAATGGTATTAATTGTATTGTCTGTCATCGATTCTTTAAGTTTGGATCTTACCTTTGTGAGCATGGCCGATCATTTTCTTACTTTAAAGTTTCTGTTTGTAACGAGTGTGGAAGAATATTTAAAAGTAAACAATTTTTAAAATCTCATATTGAAAGGAAGCATAATAAGAACAAATCATATGTGTGTCACATTTGTAATTCTGGATTTGGAGTAGAATTTGATATGATATACCACTTGAAGAAGCTACATAACATCAGCACAGGAGTTTCTAATGAAGAGAAGATAACTCCCGATCACTGTTACATCACAGCTCCTAAAGATACCACACATATTCAAAATGTAGATGTTCGTTTTATTCCTGACGTGAAATCAACTGAACCTAATAGCACTCGGTATGAAGATTACATAACTAGGAGGGAAGGAAAATGTGTTTGCAAGTCGTGTGGACTTGTGTTTAAAACCAATAAGATCTATAAAATAAAATGGCATGTTCTTCGTAAACATCTGGGTAAAAGGACACATTTTTGTTCAATCTGTAATTATTCTTGTTTATGTGCAGGTGATTTACGCCAGCACATGAATTATTGTCATGGAGAAGAACAGCAATGTAAGATTTGTAACAGAATTCTGAAATCAAAGCGTGGTCTGAGGCTCCACATGGAAAGAAATCATAAAGAATCATTTGTTCTTGATTTGAAGTTTAAATGTAATTTTTGTGGAGAATGTTTTGGATACAGGAAGGACCTTACCAACCACAAACGTCAAAATCATTCTAATGTAAAGTTTGATTGCAGTGTTTGTGGACACAGTCTTGCCAGCGCTAGAGGGTTGAGAAAACATGCTGAAAGGATGCATGGCAATGATAGCAAGGTAACTCATAACAAATCTGTTGTTTCATCTTCTCCTGTAAGGCAAGCTTCTGTTAAAGATAGAGATGATGAGACTGACAAAGCTGTGATTTATATTCAGCAATACTTACAGAAATCTCCTCAAAAGAAACTTAAAAAACCATCAACAATTAGTCATCTAGACAGTCAAGATAGCCCACTGAAAATACAAACCAAAAGTAAAGAAAATATAAAGATTGAAGGCAATATGGGCGGCAAAGAAGAAACAATCGAAACTGAAGATGTCACTATTGACAATGTGAAGGGCAAAAAAGAAACAATCGAAACTGAAGATGTCACTACTGACAATGTGAAGTGCAAAAAAGAAACAATCGAAACTGAAGATGTCACTACTGACGAATTTTATATCTGTCAGACCTGTGGATCATTGCAATTGAACGAACGGTTATTGAAGAATCATATACATACATGTCACAGTAGGAAATATTGGGTTTGTAATATATGTGGAACTGTAGTACGATTGTTTAGCAGCGCAACAAAACACAGACAGAAGATGCACACTGATATAACCTCTAACACTTTATGTTTTACAGAGACTGATGAGATTCCACAAGGTAACTCTCTACCTGTTGACGACCGTACAGGTAATCATCTGATGAGCAGTTTAAATCTTTCATTAGGACGTATAGACAATGCTGGACAAAACCCAAACCTTCTTACGGATGACAGCAAACTGTCAAAAGTAGTTGTAAAGACTGGGGAAGACACATTAAAACAGGTCAAATCAACGGAAGATCAAAGAGATGTTTGTGATGGAAATAGTGATATGGATGACAAAATCAGCACGAGCAGTGAAAATGAAATTGGTAACCAAATAAGTTTATCCCGAGAGAAATTGTTTTCAAGTGATCTTCCTTCAGGCAATACAGTTGATAGATTATGGAATACTTTTGAATATATCTCTAAAACTGACGAATTTGAGCATAAATTGACAGATAATAGTGATAAAGTAATGGGAGATAACTCTACTAATAGAGATATAGTAATGGGAGATAACTCTACTGTAGATAATGATAACTTGAAAGTATTGAATGACTTTGACATTGGTATATACACGGCTACTAGATTAGAACTTTCTCCTAGTAGAAACCTCACAAAAATTGATGCTTTAGGTTTAGAGAATAACAATAGTAATGTATCGATGTCAGAAAATGACGACGAAATTGAAAGCAATCATGATACTAATAATGAAGAATTCTTAGATGGGCAAAAGGAAGTTAACAAATTAGAAATGGAAACACCACATGATAATAGGAGTCAGATACCAAAAGATTTCACTCAAAATGAAATTGATATTGCTTCAAGTCTTCTGAAATTGGATACTCCCCTTAAACCAAGTTCTGTGAAGAAAGCTGCTATTTCCTCTAGTGATACTCCCCTTATACCAAAATCTGTGAATAAAGCTGATTTGTCTTCTGTTGATATACAATTAGCAGCTGATAGTATGTTGACAAATGGTATGCCACAAGATTTTGAAAAAGATGTAATTATTGAAAAAGATGTAATTATTGAAAATGAAGTTGTAATAGACACCAGTACTGTTGAAACTGTGACAATTGATAAAAATAATTGTGAAAAAAACGTTACTATAAAAGAATCTGTTAAAAATCAGTTGCCAAGCAACAAAAATAACATTGAATCTGAAATTGGTAGAGAAAAATTGTCAATAGTGCTTGATAATAAGAAGTCAAATTCAAACATTAATTACTGTGAAGACAGTACTAGTGATGCAGTCAGTAACACAGAAAAGGCTACGCTGAAAGTCAAACAAGGAAAATTTGGTTCAAAAGATAAAATTGATGAAGTGATTAATGTACCAAACAAGTTACTGACACCATACCAAACTATGATCACTCCACCTGACAATGACGAGGAAACAAAAAATACTGTTATTAATTTACCTGATCATGTTAAATATGTGGACTTAACTGTGGCTAATATGGACAGTGATGATGGCGATGTTTATCTTCTATTCTTTATATAAAACAAATTTAACTGTGGCTAATATGGAGTGATGATGGTGATGTTTATCATTTATTCTTTATATAAAACACATTTAACTATGGCTAATATGTACAGTGATGATGTTTATCTTTTATTCTTTATATAATACACAAGACAATACATGTATGTCTCATAAAATACAAACCAAAAAGAATTGACACCAACTTTTTTTTTGTTCTGAATAGACAAGTGTTCTGATTAAATTTGTTAAATTTACAAAGATTTCATATATATTAGAATTCAATTTTATTTTCGTATTACACAGGATTTAAACCATCGTTTCATAAAAGCCAAAAAAGTTAAAAATGATGTAACTTATCAGTAGACGTTCATCTTCGTCGACGAGGTGTACAACTGTTTCACAATGATTACTTAAGGCTTCTGATTTCTGACTTTTTTGAAGCACTCTCTTTTTAGCTAAGAAGAGTATGAAGATAATCAGAATCTGCATAACGAGTTTGAATGAATTTGAATTTGAGTTTTGTGTGCAACGCCACTTTCATCATTATTTCAGCTATATCATGGCAAGGAAGCCGGAGTAACCGGAGAGAACCACCCTGGGCAAGCAACTGGTAAACTTTATCACTTGCGGCTGCGAGTCGAGTGCACCCTTTTTTTGTAATTTACAAAGCTGGGCGCGAACCCACGCCGTATTGATCATAGGCTTGTATGAGTTGTTAGATCCAACGACCTAATGCATTGAGCCACTCGGGGCCCCTTTTGCATATCGAAGAACAACAGACAACACAATGGCCAAAAGAAAAAGTACCAGTACAAAAAGACAATCTACAAAACATAGACATAAAACTAAAGATCAAGTAACACGAACCCCACTAAAAAATGTGAGCTTTTCCCATCACATGACCTCCATATAACTTTCTACATTTTAATCTTCTCCTCTGAAACTGCTTAGCCAAATGAACCGAAACTTACTAGGAAGCATCTATGGAAGGTCTTCTATAAAGATTGCTCGTTTCATCCCAATTGGAAAACTAGAGGCTCAGCTCACTGAGCCTGTATAGCTCGCCTGACAGTAGAATGATACTGAAGCAAATTTCAAAGGGAGATAATCATTACCTTAAAAAACAGCAGCCATCTTGAATGGAGGGTGGGGCTGTCGGACACAATTTTGAAAGGGACACACCCAGGGACCATCTATGCCAGGTTTGGACCTTACATAGATGCTTTCTGCCAAGTTTGGCCAAGCTGTTTCAGAGAAGATTTTTTTAACATTAGCCAATCAGAAAAAAGAGTTAATCTTGGCAGCCATGTTTTTGACCGAATGGAACCAAATGAAGAAGCTTTATAGAGGATCTTACATAGATGCTTCCTGCCAAGTTTGGCTCCATTTTGCCAAGCAGTTTCAGAGGAGAAGATTTTTTTAAACAGTAGCCAATCAGAAACAAGAATTGCCCTTGGTGGCCATATTTGTTGGTGGAACAGAACAAAATGGAGAAACTTTATAGAGGACCTTACATAGATGCTTACTGCCAAGTTTGGTTCCATTTGGCCAAGTTGTTTCAGAGGAGAAGATTAAAATATGAAAAAGTTAACGGACGGACGCCAAGTTATGGCAATACCTCACATGGCCCTTTGAGCCAGGAGCTAAAAAATGATGAAAAAAGGGCAATAATGCCTAGACGGGTAATCATGCAGGGCATGTAGATCTTGACAAGCTGAACATGTTTTCAGTTTACTTTTAACATCTATCTCTTATAGATTTTGAAATAAAGGATGAAAAGTATTAACATTTTTAAAATTTGATGAAATAAGGGCAATAACTTCAAGATGGTTAATTAGATTTACTTTAAAATTGCAGGCTAGGTAGATCTTGACATGCTGAACATGTTTGCTGTTTAAACTTAACATCTATCTCTTATAGTTTTTGACAAAAGGTATTAGCATTTTGATAATTTGATGAAAAAAGAGCAATAACTCCAAATTGGGTACTGAGATTAACTTCAAAATTGCAGGGTAGGTAGATCTTGATATGCTGCACATTTTTGCAATTTAAACTTGACCTTTAATAGTTTTTGAAATATCAGACAAAAATGTTTAAATTAAACAAAAAATAATGAAAAAGGGCAATAACTCCTAGACGGGTAATCAGATTTACTTCAAAATTGCAGGGCATGTAGATCTTGACAAGCTGAACACTCTTATAGTTTTTGAAATAAAAAACGAAAAAGTATTAAAATTTTGAAAATTTGATGAAAAAAGGGTAATAACTCCAAGATAGGTGATCATTTTACCCCGTCCGATTTCTGATATTATTAATGGTTTTTGAGTTATTACCAAAAACGTGCAATTTTACCATATATTCTATTTTTAGTAACAACGGCCATGTTTGTTGACCGAATGGAACCAAATGAAGAAGTTTTATAGAGGATCTTACATAGATGCTTTCTGCCAAGTTTGGCTCCATTTGGCCAAGCAGTTTCAGAGGAGAAGATTGTTTTAACATTAGCCAATCAGAAACAAGAATTGCCCTTGGTGGCCATATTTGTTGGTGGAATGGGACGAAATGAAGAAACTTTATAGAGGACCTTATATAGATGCTTTCTGCCAAGTTTGGTTCCATTTGGCCCAGTTGTTTCAGAGGAGTAGATTAAAATATGAAAAAGTTAACGGACGGACGATGTACGCCAAGTGATGGCAATACCTCACATGACCCTTTGGGTCAGGTGAGCTAAAAACATGGTCGACATGGACAATTCTTGTTTCTCAAATTTAAAAAATCTTCTCATCTTAAAAATAACTTGTTACTTTGTAGGAATGATGTATGAGAGATCCTGTACAAAATTTCTATATTTCATGCTGATTGTACAACTAATATGACTGCCATTTTGTTGTTGTTTCTATTTCTCATCAACAAATCATACAACAATGTAAGATTAATATTTTTATTCCTTTTGAGTCCTTCATTCTTATTGTTTACATCAAAACAGATAATGATATTCTTCTCCATTCACTTTCTCTACATCTTTGTATACCATGCTGCCAATCTTCATCTCTTTATTTGACTTTTTTCTTCTTTGATTTAACCTATAAAAGTATGAAATTGTAACCTTAATACTAATTTTATTTGATTTGACTGGAAGTTATTCACAACTACCACATCAGTGGTGTAATGGTTTAGTGTGCTCGCCTTGAATGTGATAGATCATGGGGTTGAGCCCCGCTTGGATCAAACCACTTTCAACAATATTTCAGTTATATTGTGGCGGTCAGTTTTATTGGTGGAGGAAACTGGAGAAAACTACCAGCCTGTCGCAAGTCACTGACAAACTTTATCACATATTGTTGTACACCTCGCCCTGATTGCTAGTGATAGGCACTGATTGCATAGGTAGTTGTAAATCCAACTACCATACGATCACATGCGAAATGCAATTGCTTTTCCATTCCTAGATTTTTTAGAAGATTTCTTAACAATTTTCCTCAGCAGCCTGTTTTTTTAACTTTTGACCACAAGACCTCTTCTTTCATTTCCTGTAAAACCGCATTGGTTTGGTATTTGTTGCTTCTCCGCTAAGCACGTAGCAAAAAGAACAAAGACTGGTTGCCTCAGAATCAGGATAATGTGTCCGAGTGGGGCAACATGTCTTCCCGTAGACTTGTTTCAGTGAGCTAGCACTATAAATATCCAACTAAGTGTGTTGGTCTAGTACAAAGCGGACCTCATCATCATCTCATTGAAAATTAACTTGTTCTCGCCATGATATAGCTGAACAATTGCTGAGTTGGTGCTAAAAAACAATCACCAGCTCATATAGTAGTTGGATTTATAACTACCTATGGAATCAGTGCCTATCGCCACTAATGTGAGTTGGAATCCCACTCGGGCAATGTGTACTCAATACAACATGTGATAATGTTTGTCAGTGACTTGCCAGAGGTCTGTGGTTTTCCCCGGCTACTTTTGTTTCCTCCATCAATAAATATGACCGCCACGATATAACTGAAATATTGTTGAAAGTGGCGTTAAACGCTATCAAACCATCTCCTGTTCAAATTGTCTCCAGTGATTTCAGTCTAATTATAAAATAAGATGTTTGTTGTATCTTTTTTTATTATTATCTGTTGACAATACACTTACGTATGTGTAATGATATCTAGTTTTACCTACGTGTAATGATATCTAGTTTTACCTACGTGTAATGATATCTAGTTTTACCTACGTGTAATGATATCTAGTTTTACCTACGTGTATTGATATCTAGTTTTACCTACGTGTAATGATATCTAGTTTTACTTACGTGTAATGATATCTAGTTTTATTTAGATGGCAGTGTTTTATAAGATTTTTTATGTGTACATATTTCCCATCAGAAAAGCTATTGTTTGTCCATAGATTTCATATTGAAACAACTTTGATTGGTGTTTTTAGCACAATCCATAGATATGTTAAAAAAAAACCAGTTTCTGACAAGTAGATATGTGTGTCGGTGATTGTTGTTTAATGTTCTGACAAGTAGATATGTGTGTCAGTGATTGTTGTTTAATGTTGACAAGTAGATATGTGTGTCAGTGATTGTTGTTTAATGTTCTGACAAGTAGATATGTGTGTCAGTGATTGTTTAATGTTCTGACAAGTAGATATGTGTGTCAGTGATTGTTGTTTAATGTTCTGACAAGTAGATATGTGTGTCAGTGATTGTTGTTTAATGTTGACAAGTAGATATGTGTGTCAGTGATTGTTGTTTAATGTTCTGACAAGTAGATATGTGTGTCAGTGATTGTTGTTTAATGTTCTGACAAGTAGATATGTGTGTCAGTGATTGTTGTTTAATGTTCTGACAAGTAGATATGTGTGTCAGTGATTGTTGTTTAATGTTCTGACAAGTAGATATGTGTGTCAGTGATTTTTGTTTAATGCCAAGTGAGCAATTGTTAGCTATATCATAGTGAGAAAAAATACTTCTTGATAAAATACGGAGTCTGATATTATCAGTACCAACTGACTGAAACAACGGTCTGCAGGTAAACATGACTCGACACATCACATTATTCTGACTCTGGTTCGGTCTGCAGGTAAACATGACTCAACACATCACATTATTCTGACTCTGGTTCGGTCTGCAGGTAAACATGACTCAACACATTATTCTGACTGGTTCGGTCTGCAGGTAAACATGACTCAACACATTATTCTGACTCTGGTTCGGTCTGCAGGTAAACATGACTCAACACATTATTCTGACTCTGGTTCAGTCTGCAGGTAAACATGACTCAACACATTATTCTGACTCTGGTTCGGTCTGCAGGTAAACATGACTCAACACATTATTCTGACTCTGGTTCGGTCTGCAGGTAAACATGACTCAACACATTATTCTGACTCTGGTTCAGTCTGCAGGTAAACATGACTCAACACATTATTCTGACTCTGGTTCAGTCTGCAGGTAAACATGACTCAACACATTATTCTGACTCTGGTTCAGTCTGCAGGTAAACATGACTCAGCACATTATTCTGACTCTGGTCCAACCACCAGTCTTTGCTATTACTCCTGGATGCAGCTTGCTTCTCCGAGAAGCAACAAATACCACAATTTTATAGTCTTTGGTTAGACCAGACCAGACTGGGGATCTATCTCGACATCTACTACATTCACGGAGGCCATGGGAATCATTACGCCACCAAAGCAGTTTGATTGAAATGTGGAAAATACACAAAATGAGAATAGATAGTTAACAGGATTTTGGCAGATACCAAATAATTACAAAATCCATGTTTAATTACTATAATAATTATCTATGTTTAATTACTATAATAATAAGATATGATTATAATCTAATGATTATGAAGTCTCCCAAACCGGCCACTGACACTATCTACCCACATATCAAATTTTGATGATATCGGACAATGTTGAATTTTTACCCCCCATTTTTATGCCATGTTTTGGCAGCCATTTTGAAAATGGCAGACATCTTGAAAATTTTGAAAACGCAGAATTGCTCCTCTAATGGTGACCTATCACTATGTCAAAATTTATGTCTCTATCATTATCCAGTTAGAAGTTATCAACATTAATGTACAAAATTTCAAGTTTCCCATAGGATTCTATAGTAACTCCCACCCCCTTTGAACCCCCAAAAATATGGCTTTGACCCCCTTTACCACAAATCTGAAAACTTTAGGATCAACTAGAAACATATATCTATAACTCCACCAAGTTTCATGAAATTCTGTCCTGTAGTTCCTGAGATCTGCCGTGGACAAGTTCATGGTGCACGGAAAGAAAGGAGAATAACAAGAACAAGAAGAATAATAATAATAATAAGAAACGGAGCAAAAACAATAAGTCTCCAAACGTTGTTTGGGAGACTTAATTATCTATATTTAATTACTATAATAATTATCTATGTTTAATTTCTATAATAATGATCAATTTACTACAGTAACATGTATAACATTTTAACAGACTCTAAAAATATTTACACTATAACTACCTTGGAGTCAACGTATGGGTTTTCTCTTATAAAAATATTTACACTATAACTACCTTGGAGTCAACGTATGGGTTTTCTCTTATAAAAATATTTACACTATAACTACCTTGGAGTCAACGTATGGGTTTTCTCTTATAAAAATATTTACACTATAACTACCTTGGAGTCAACGTATGGGTTTTCTCTTATAAAAATATTTACACTATAACTACCTTGGAGTCAACGTATGGGTTTTCTCTTATAAAAATATTTACACTATAACTACCTTGGAGTCAACGTATGGGTTTTCTCTTATAAAAATATTTACACTATAACTACCTTGGAGTCAACGTCTGGGTTTTCTCTTATAAAAATATTTACACTATAACTACCTTGGAGTCAACGTATGGGTTTTCTCTTATAAAAATATTTACACTATAACTACCTTGGAGTCAACGTATGGGTTTTCTCTTATAAAAATATTTACACTATAACTACCTTGGAGTCAACGTATGGGTTTTCTCTTATAAAAATATTTACACTATAACTACCTTGGAGTCAACGTATGGGTTTTCTCTTATAAAAATATTTACACTATAACTACCTTGGAGTCAACGTATGGGTTTTCTCTTATAAAAATATTTACACTATAACTACCTTGGAGTCAACGTATGGGTTTTCTCTTATAAAAATATTTACACTATAACTACCTTGGAGTCAACGTATGGGTTTTCTCTTATAAAAATATTTACACTATAACTACCTTGGAGTCAACGTATGGGTTTTCTCTTATAAAAATATTTACACTATAACTACCTTGGAGTCAACGTCTGGGTTTTCTCTTATAAAAATATTTACACTATAACTACCTTGGAGTCAACGTATGGGTTTTCTCTTATAAAAATATTTACACTATAACTACCTTGGAGTCAACGTATGGGTTTTCTCTTATAAAAATATTTACACTATAACTACCTTGGAGTCAACGTATGGGTTTTCTCTTATAAAAATATTTACACTATAACTACCTTGGAGTCAACGTCTGGGTTTTCTCTTATAAAAATATTTACACTATAACTACCTTGGAGTCAACGTATGGGTTTTCTCTTATAAAAATATTTACACTATAACTACCTTGGAGTCAACGTATGGGTTTTCTCTTATAAAAATATTTACACTATAACTACCTTGGAGTCAACGTATGGGTTTTCTCTTATAAAAATATTTACACTATAACTACCTTGGAGTCAACGTATGGGTTTTCTCTTATAAAAATATTTACACTATAACTACCTTGGAGTCAACGTATGGGTTTTCTCTTATAAAAATATTTACACTATAACTACCTTGGAGTCAACGTCTGGGTTTTCTCTTTTGAATTTTTTCAGATCAGCAGTAAACAGCACCTTAAAATAAACACAACACTATATTACTTGTTAATCTATAAACAAGTCAATCTCAAATCACAAAAGTGATGTGATTTATTTCTTTATTGCAATAGTCTATGCTTTAAATGAGCGGTCAGAGAACATACTGATTGTTGGGTGCTTAAAATCTGTTGGCAAATATTTCAGTCATTATCAAGACAAGAACAAGTTCAACATTTTTTTTTACAATATATAAATATTATACAGAAATTATGGAGGAATGGGAGATAACTCTACTAAGAGAGATATAGTAATGAGAGATAACTCTACTTTAGATATGCAAAAACTGGAACAATGACGTTTGACTGGAAAAGTATGGAGGGTTTATATAACAATTATACAAAAATGTGGTATGGATAGGACTACTGAAGCAACAACTTTTGACTACTACTGGCACTAGAAAAGTATGGAGGGTTCATATAACAATTATACAAAAATGTGGAATGGATAGGACCACAGAAGCAACAACTTTTGACTACTACTGGCACTAGAAAAGTATGGAGGGTTCATATAACAATTATACAAAAATGTGGAATGGATAGGACCACAGAAGCAACAACTTTTGACTACTACTGGCACTAGATTTGATTTTGATTTTTGGTGTTTTAATGCCACTTTCAGCAATATTTCAGCTATATCATGGCGGTCAGTTTTAGTGGTGGAAGAAGCCGGAGAGAACCACCGACCATGGCCAAGCAACTGGTAAACTTTATCACTTGCAGTTGCGAGTCGAGTGCACCCTTTTTTATAACTTACAAAGCTGGGTGCGAACCCACGCCATATTGGTGATAGGCTTGTACGAGTTGTTAGGTAATCCAACTACCTAACTCATTGAGCCACTCTGGCCCTACTGGCACTAGAAAAGTATAGACTGTTTATATAACAATTATACAAAAATGTTGTAAGGGTAATTCAAGACCTAATTTCTTTACAGTTATTCCAAGCCAATCAGTCTTTGCTCTTACTCCTTAAAGCTGTGTGTTAAGTGGAGAAGCAACAATTACCATATCTATAATCTTTGGTTTGACACGACGGAGGTTAAAACCCAGGAACTACATCACTCAAGTTGAGCATGCTAACCATTACACCACTGATGCTGTTATATATATTTTTTCATGCATGCCTATCACCAATACGGCGTGGGTTCGCACCCAGCTTTGTAAATTACAAACGAGCACCGCCCATGGGTGCTGGACGCTCAACTTTTTCGTATCGGATATTAAACTGCAAGTAATTTACAAAGTTATACATACTTCTAACTTGCCAACAGATTGGGGTCAACACTTTCTACAAGTGTATTGAGTTTCAAGTTAATAGCTTTGATAGTTATTGAGAAATTTTAATTATACTAAAAAAATATCCCAAATTTCTATGTACCATGTCGAAACCAGGGCAGATAACTCTGGATATACAAATCACAGGGTCACCTGCCTTATTGTAATGGGTTCCCCATTTGATAGTGAACAGGTATGTTGAGTTTCATTTCAATGTCTATAATAATTATTGAGAAATTGTATTTTTAGCTCATTCTAAGTCAAAAAGGGGGAATAACTCAAATAAAATGCTAGATGGAGTTGTCTTCTCTTGTCAACAGATTGGGGTCAACACTTTCTACAAGTGTATTGAGTTTCAAGTTAATAGCTTTGATAGTTATTGAGAAATTTTAATTATACTAAAAAAATATCCCTAATTTCTATGTACTATGTCAAAACCAGAGCTGGATATGCAAATCACAGGGTCACCTGCCTTGTTGTAATTGGTTCCTCTTTTGATAGTGAACAAGTATTCCAAGTTTCAAATGGATACCTTTGATAGTTTTTGAGAAATGGACTCTGACAAAAAACTTAACCTAAAACTTAACCGACCCAGACGCAGACATGACGACAATAGCTCAACTTTTTGTCTTCGAAAAGTCAAGCTAAAAAGGGTGCACTCTACTCGCAGTTGCAAGTGATAAAGCTTACCAGTTGCTTGCCCAGGATCAGTGGTTCTCTCCGGGTATTCCGGCTTCCTTCATCACTAAAACTGAACGCCATGATATAGCTGAAATATTGCTGAAAGTGGCATTAAAACACCCCAACAAATCAAATATATATTTTTTCTTTACACATGTATATATTGGCTTATTAATTCTATGTATACATATTCAAAAGACTGTTATTGATTTCTACATGAAAATTTTACCTTAGTGGGTGGGTTAGGGTTATGGTGTTTAATACCACTTTCAACAATATTTCAGTTATATCATGGAAGTCAGTTTTATTGGTGGTGGAAACCAGAGTACCCCGAGAAAAACCACTGATCTGCCGCAAGTCACTGACAAACTTTATCACATAATGTTGTATCAAGTATACTTCGCCTGAGTGGGATTTGAACTCGCTACGTTAGTGGTGATAAACACTGATTGCCTAGGTAGCATATGATCACGACCACGACATCCCCCCCCCCCCCCTTAGGTGGTGGGCAGTCTTGGTTAAATTTAGTTATGAAAGTCATGTGTCATTATAACATACAATATAATACAAAGGCTTGAAGTTTGTTCTTGAATAATCAACTTACAGAATGAGCCCATCCAGCATACGGTCCCCATAAACTTCTAAAATGGTCTCCTACAATATTGAAATAAATTTTTTTTAAATAAAAATAATAAATGTACATTCATTCAGTAAATAGCTCATACCTTTATTCAGTAAATAGCTCATATAAAAATAATAATTACATAGCTCCATCTGATGAAATGTTAAAGTTGAGAAAGTATGAGAGACATTGAATTATCTCCCCTTAACAAGGCAAAGGAGATAATTAGATTAACTCCATTGTCCCTTATGCGGACCTAAGGTTGTGCAGCAAAGTGAACCTGAAATGAACAACTGTGTAGTTTTGAAAACCTGACCTAGAACTGAATAATGATCCACATATGTTTTAGTTTGAGATAACAACAGAGGCTATTTATAATATATGTCTTCTAGAAGTACATAATTTATTTATAACAACAGAGGCTATTTATAATATATGTCTTCTAGAAGTACATAATTTATTTATAACAACAGAGACTATTTATAATATATGTCTTCTAGAAGTACATAATTTATTTATAACAACAGAGGCTATTTATAATATATGTCTTCTAGAAGTACATAATTTATTTATAACAACAGAGGCTATTTATAATATATGTCTTCTAGAAGTACATAATTTATTTATAACAACAGAGGCTATTTATAATATATGTCTTCTAGAAGTACATAATTTATTTATAACAACAGAGGCTATTTATAATATATGTCTTCTAGAAGTACATAATTTATTTATAACAACAGAGGCTATTTATAATATATGTCTTCTAGAAGTACATAATTTATTTATAACAACAGAGACTATTTATAATATATGTCTTCTAGAAGTACATAATTTATTTATAACAACAGAGGCTATTTATAATATATGTCTTCTAGAAGTACATAATTTATTTATAACAACAGAGGCTATTTATAATATATGTCTTCTAGAAGTACATAATTTATTTATAACAACAGAGGCTATTTATAATATATGTCTTCTAGAAGTACATAATTTATTTATAACAACAGAGGCTATTTATAATATATGTCTTCTAGAAGTACATAATTTATTTATAACAACAGAGGCTATTTATAATATATGTCTTCTAGAAGTACATAATTTATTTATAACAACAGAGGCTATTTATAATATATGTCTTCTAGAAGTACATAATTTATTTATAACAACAGAGGCTATTTATAATATATGTCTTCTAGAAGTACATAATTTATTTATAACAACAGAGGCTATTTATAATATATGTCTTCTAGAAGTACATAATTTATTTATAACAACAGAGGCTATTTATAATATATGTCTTCTAGAAGTACATAATTTATTTATAACAACAGAGGCTATTTATAATATATGTCTTCTAGAAGTACATAATTTATTTATAACAACAGAGGCTATTTATAATATATGTCTTCTAGAAGTACATAATTTATTTATAACAACAGAGGCTATTTATAATATATGTCTTCTAGAAGTACATAATTTATTTATAACAACAGAGGCTATTTATAATATATGTCTTCTAGAAGTACATAATTTATTTATAACAACAGAGGCTATTTATAATATATGTCTTCTAGAAGTACATAATTTATTTATAACAACAGAGGCTATTTATAATATATGTCTTCTAGAAGTACATAATTTATTTATAACAACAGAGGCTATTTATAATATATGTCTTCTAGAAGTACATAATTTATTTATAACAACAGAGGCTATTTATAATATATGTCTTCTAGAAGTACATAATTTATTTGGTTCAATTGTAGCTGAAGAATTGCTGATATTGACATAAAAATGATAAAGTAAACATGTAATTGAAGAATTGCTGATATTGACATAAACATGATAAAGTAAACATATAATTGAAGAATTGCTGTTATTGACATAAACATGATAAAGTAAACATGTAATTGAAGAATTGCTGATATTGACATAAACATGATAAAGTAAACATGTAATTGAAGAATTGCTGATATTGACATAAACATGATAAAGTAAACATGTAATTGAAGAATTGCTGATATTGACATAAACATGATAAAGTAAACATGTAATTGAAGAATTGCTGACATTGACATAAACATGATAAAGTAAACATGTAATTGAAGAATTGCTGATATTGACATAAACATGATAAAGTAAACATGTAATTGAAGAATTGCTGATATTGACATAAACATGATAAAGTAAACATGTAATTGAAGAATTGCTGATATTGACATAAACATGATAAAGTAAACATGTAATTGAAGTATTGCTGATATTGACATAAACATGATAAAGTAAACATGTAATTGAAGAATTGCTGATATTGACATAAACATGATAAAGTAAACATGTAATTGAAGAATTGCTGATATTGACATAAACATGATAAAGTAAACATGTAATTGAAGAATTGCTGATATTGACATAAACATGATAAAGTAAACATGTAATTGAAGAATTGCTGATATTGACATAAACATGATAAAGTAAACATGTAATTGAAGAATTGCTGATATTGACATAAACACGATAAAGTAAACATGTAATTGAAGAATTGCTGATATTGACATAAACATGATAAAGTAAACATGTAATTGAAGAATTGCTGATATTGACATAAAAATGATAAAGTAAACATGTAATTGAAGAATTGCTGATATTGACATAAACATGATAAAGTAAACATATAATTGAAGAATTGCTGTTATTGACATAAACATGATAAAGTAAACATGTAATTGAAGAATTGCTGATATTGACATAAACATGATAAAGTAAACATGTAATTGAAGAATTGCTGATATTGACATAAACATGATAAAGTAAACATGTAATTGAAGAATTGCTGATATTGACATAAACATGATAAAGTAAACATGTAATTGAAGAATTGCTGATATTGACATGATAAAGTAAACATGTAATTGAAGAATTGCTGATATTGACATAAACATGATAAAGTAAACATGTAATTGAAGAATTGCTGATATTGACATAAACATGATAAAGTAAACATGTAATTGAAGAATTGCTGATATTGACATAAACATGATAAAGTAAACATGTAATTGAAGTATTGCTGATATTGACATAAACATGATAAAGTAAACATGTAATTGAAGAATTGCTGATATTGACATAAACATGATAAAGTAAACATGTAATTGAAGAATTGCTGATATTGACATAAACATGATAAAGTAAACATGTAATTGAAGAATTGCTGATATTGACATAAACATGATAAAGTAAACATGTAATTGAAGAATTGCTGATATTGACATAAACATGATAAAGTAAACATGTAATTGAAGAATTGCTGATATTGACATAAACATGATAAAGTAAACATGTAATTGAAGAATTGCTGATATTGACATAAACATGATAAAGTAAACATGTAATTGAAGAATTGCTGATATTGACATAAACATGATAAAGTAAACATGTAATTCATATACAATCAACTACGCAATATACAATCTTTAATCATAATATATACTTTACGTTTTTATTTAATGGCATGTGTCTTTATTTTCATCAAAATGCAAGATTACAGAATGAAAAGAATATATGCTGTTTGTTTGCTGGTGTTTAACGCCACTTTCAACAATATTTCAGTTATATCGTGGCGGGAGAATAGATACACATTGTAGTGGGCTTCTATTTTATTTTGTACAACAGATGCTGAAATAAAATGCAAATGCATAAAACTTAATACTGCTTTATTGTACAATATATCTTGGAGCAAGTTGCTTTTTCTAGGTCTATATGATTTGAGGATGATCCTCAGTAAGATATCTACTTAAGAAATAAATCATGGAAGCCAGAATGTGTTGGGAGTTTTAACATGGATTGGCGGATATTAGTATTTTATCCCGAGCCAGAAGCGAGGGATGAAATTTACTAATATCCGCCAATCCATGTTAAAACTCAAAACACATTCTGGCTTCCATGATTTATTTCGATTCTGATATATCTAAGAGAACAAATACGGTAGTATACTTTGATTGGAAGACGGTAATTTATATTTACGCTTGCGGAAAATGTCGCACACAATTTATCTATTTGCCTTCTCCTAATATGGAATTTCCTGGAAATGTAAATTTGCTTTCACCTTATATGGATTTAATGACATCATATGTGCTGTATTAGATAACTAAAACCATTTCTAACATATTTCTAGCTCCATTAACTAATAATCTAGATATTAACTACCTATTTCTCTATAAAGATTTTCTGTCAATGATTTTGACTGTTTAAGTTTAGGTATATAATCTCTGACTGCTATCTGCCATACATGAGTATCAACTGGAATAGCCCCAGCTTTGTCCATAGACATTAAACACACACAGTCTGCTACCTAAAACATAGGAGACAAAAATATAGACATTAAACACACAGTGTGCTACCTAAAACATAGGGGACGAAAATATAGACATTAAACACACACAGTCTGCTACCTAAAACATAGGAGACGAAAATATAGACATTAAACACACAGTGTGCTACCTAAAACATAGGGGACGAAAATATAGACATTAAACACACACAGTCTGCTACCTAAAACATAGAGGACGAAAATATAGACATTAAACACACACAGTCTGTTACCTAAAACATAGGAGACGAAAATATAGACATTAAACACACACAGTCTGCTACCTAAAACATAGGGGACGAAAACATAGACATTAAACACACACAGTCTGCTACCTAAAACATAGGGGACGAAAACATAGACATTAAACACACACAGTCTGCTACCTAACACATAGGGGACGAAAATATAGACATTAAACACACACAGTCTGCTACCTAAAACATAGGGGACGAAAATATAGACATTAAACACACACAGTCTGCTACCTAAAACATAGGAGACGAAAATATAGACATTAAACACACAGTCCGCTACCTAATACATAGGAGACGAAAATATAGACATTAAACACACACAGTCTGCTACCTAAAACATAGGGGACGAAAATATAGACATTAAACACACATAGTCTGCTACCTAACACATAGGGGACGAAAATATAGACATTAAACACACAGTCTGCTACCTAAAACATAGGGGACGAAAATATAGACATTAAACACAGTCTGCTACCTAATACATAGGAGACGAAAATATAGACATTAAACACATACTGACTACTAGATATACAGTCACATACTGACTACTAGATATACAGTCACATACTGACTACTAGATATAGTCACATACTGACTACTAGATATACAGTCACATATTGACTACTAGATATAGTCACATACTGACTACTAGATATACAGTCACATACTGACTACTAGATATACAGTCACATACTGACTACTAGATATAGTCATATACTGACTACTAGATATACAGTCACATATTGACTACTAGATATAGTCACATACTGACTACTAGATATACAGTCACATACTGACTACTAGATATACAGTCACATACTGACTACTAGATATACAGTCACATACTGACTACTAGATATAGTCACATACTGACTACTAGAAATACAGTCACATACTGACTACTAGATATAGTCACATATTGACTACTAGATATAGTCACATACTGACTACTAGATATACAGTCACATACTGACTACTAGATATACAGTCACATACTGACTACTAGATACTAGTCACATACTGACTACTAGATATACAGTCACATACTGACTACTAGATATACAGTCACATACTGACTATTAGATATACAATCACATACTGACTACTTCATATACAGTCACATACTGACTACTAGATATACAGTCACATACTGACTACTAGATACTAGTCACATACTGACTACTAGATATACAGTCACATACTGACTACTAGATATACAGTCACATACTGACTACTAGATATAGTCACATACTGACTACTAGATATACAGTCACATACTGACTACTAGATATACAGTCACATACTGACTACTAGATATACAGTCACATACTGACTACTAGATATACAGTCACATACTGACTACTAGATACTAGTCACATACTGACTACTAGATATACAGTCACATACTGACTACTAGATATAGTCATATACTGACTACTAGATATACAGTCACATACTGACTACTAGATATACAGTCACATACTGACTACTAGATATACAGTCACATACTGACTACTAGATACTAGTCACATACTGACTACTAGATATACAGTCACATACTGACTACTAAATATACAGTCACATACTGACTACTAGATATACAGTCACATACTGACTACTAGATATACAGTCACATACTGACTACTAGATACTAGTCACATACTGACTACTAGATATAGTCACATACTGACTACTAGATATACAGTCACATACTGACTACTTGATATACAATCACATACTGACTACTAGATATACAGTCACATACTGACTACTAGATATACAGTCACATACTGACTACTAGATACTAGTCACATACTGACTACTAGATATACAGTCACATACTGACTACTAGATATACAGTCACATACTGACTACTAGATATAGTCACATACTGAATACTAGATATAGTCACATACTGACTACTAGATATACAGTCACATACTGACTACTAGATATACAGTCACATACTGACTACTAGATACTAGTCACATACTGACTACTAGATATACAGTCACATACTGACTACTAGATACTAGTCACATACTGACTACTAGATATACAGTCACATACTGACTACTAGATATAGTCACATACTGACTACTAGATATACAATCACATACTGACTACTAGATATACAGTCACATACTGACTACTAGATATACAGTCACATACTGACTACTAGATACTAGTCACATACTGACTACTAGATATACAGTCACATACTGACTACTAGATATACAGTCACATACTGAATACTAGATATTAGTCACATACTGACTACTAGATATACAGTCACATACTGACTACTAGATATAGTCACATACTGACTACTAGATATACAGTCACATACTGACTACTAGATATACAGTCACATACTGACTACTAGATATACAGTCACATACTGACTACTAAATATACAGTCACATACTGACTACTAGATATACAGTCACATACTGACTACTAGATATACAGTCACATACTGACTACTAGATACTAGTCACATACTGACTACTAGATATACAGTCACATACTGACTACTAGATATACAGTCACATACTGACTACTAGATATACAGTCACATACTGACTACTAGATATACAGTCACATACTGACTACTAGATATACAGTCACATACTGACTACTAGATACTAGTCACATACTGACTACTAGATATACAGTCACATACTGACTACTAGATATACAGTCACATACTGACTACTAGATATACAGTCACATACTGACTACTAGATATAGTCACATACTGACTACTAGATATAGTCACATACTGACTACTAGATATACAGTCACATACTGACTACTAGATATACAGTCACATACTGACTACTAGATATACAGTCACATACTGACTACTAGATATACAGTCACATACTGACTACTAGATATACAGTCACATACTGACTACTAGATATACAGTCACATACTGACTACTAGATATACAGTCACATACTGACTACTAGATATACAATCACATACTGACTACTTGATATACAGTCACATACTGACTACTAGATATACAGTCACATACTGACTACTAGATATACAGTCACATACTGACTATTAGATATAGTCACATACTGACTACTAGATATAGTCACATATTGACTACTAGATATAGTCACATACTGACTACTAGATATACAGTCACATACTGACTACTAGATATACAGTCACATACTGACTACTAGATAGTCACATACTGACTACTAGATATACAGTCACATACTGACTACTAGATATACAGTCACATACTGACTACTAGATATACAGTCACATACTGACTACTAGATATACAGTCACATACTGACTACTAGATATACAGTCACATACTGACTACTAGATATACAGTCACATACTGACTACTAGATATACAGTCACATACTGACTACTAGATATACAATCACATACTGACTACTTGATATACAGTCACATACTGACTACTAGATATACAGTCACATACTGACTACTAGATATACAGTCACATACTGACTACTAGATATAGTCACATACTGACTACTAGATATACAGTCACATATTGACTACTAGATATAGTCACATACTGACTACTAGATATACAGTCACATACTGACTACTAGATATACAGTCACATACTGACTACTAGATAGTCACATACTGACTACTAGATATACAGTCACATACTGACTACTAGATATAGTCACATACTGACTACTAGATATACAGTCACATACTGACTACTAGATATACAGTCACATACTGACTACTAGATATACAGTCACATACTGACTACTAGATATAGTCACATACTGACTACTAGATATACAGTCACATACTGACTACTAGATATAGTCACATACTGACTACTAGATATAGTCACATACTGACTACTAGATATACAGTCACATACTGACTACTAGATATACAGTCACATACTGACTACTAGATACTAGTCACATACTGACTACTAGATATACAGTCACATACTGACTACTAGATATACAGTCACATACTGACTATTAGATATACAATCACATACTGACCATACTGACTACTAGATATACAGTCACATACTGACTACTAGATACTAGTCACATACTGACTACTAGATATACAGTCACATACTGACTACTAGATATACAGTCACATACTGACTACTAGATATAGTCACATACTGACTACTAGATATACAGTCACATACTGACTACTAGATATACAGTCACATACTGACTACTAGATAATACTGACTACTAGATATACAGTCACATACTGACTACTAGATATACAGTCACATACTGACTACTAGATACTAGTCACATACTGACTACTAGATATACAGTCACATACTGACTACTAGATATAGTCACATACTGACTACTAGATATACAGTCACATACTGACTACTAGATATACAGTCACATACTGACTACTAGATATACAGTCACATACTCACTACTAGATACTAGTCACAAACTGACTACTAGATATACAGTCACATACTGACTACTAGATATACAGTCACATACTGACTACTAGATATACAGTCACATACTGACTACTAGATATAGTCACATACTGACTACTAGATACTAGTCACATACTGACTACTAGATATAGTCACATACTGACTACTAGATATACAGTCACATACTGACTACTTGATATACAATCACATACTGACTACTAGATATACAGTCACATACTGACTACTAGATATACAGTCACATACTGACTACTAGATACTAGTCACATACTGACTACTAGATATACAGTCACATACTGACTACTAGATATAGTCACATACTGACTACTAGATATAGTCACATACTGAATACTAGATATAGTCACATACTGACTACTAGATATACAGTCACATACTGACTACTAGATATACAGTCACATACTGACTACTAGATATACAGTCACATACTGACTACTAGATACTAGTCACATACTGACTACTAGATATACAGTCACATACTGACTACTAGATACTAGTCACATACTGACTACTAGATATACAGTCACATACTGACTACTAGATATAGTCACATACTGACTACTAGATATACAATCACATACTGACTACTAGATATACAGTCACATACTGACTACTAGATATACAGTCACATACTGACTACTAGATACTAGTCACATACTGACTACTAGATATACAGTCACATACTGACTACTAGATATACAGTCACATACTGAATACTAGAGACTAGTCACATACTGACTACTAGATATACAGTCACATACTGACTACTAGATATACAGTCACATACTGACTACTAGATATAGTCACATACTGACTACTAGATATACAGTCACATACTGACTACTAGATATAGTCACATACTGACTACTAGATATACAGTCACATACTGACTACTAGATATACAGTCACATACTGACTACTAGATATACAGTCACATACTGACTACTAGATATACAGTCACATACTGACTACTAGATACTAGTCACATACTGACTACTAGAGATAGTCACATACTGACTACTAGATATACAGTCACATACTGACTACTAGATATACAGTCACATACTGACTACTAGATATACAGTCACATACTGACTACTAGATATACAGTCACATACTGACTACTAGATACTAGTCACATACTGACTACTAGATATACAGTCACATACTGACTACTAGATATACAGTCACATACTGACTACTAGATATACAGTCACATACTGACTACTAGATATACAGTCACATACTGACTACTAGATATACAGTCACATACTGACTACTAGATATACAGTCACATACTGACTACTAGATATACAGTCACATACTGACTACTAGATATAGTCACATACTGACTACTAGATATACAGTCACATACTGACTACTAGATATAGTCACATACTGACTACTAGATATACAGTCACATACTGACTACTAGATATACTGTCACATACTGATTACTAGATATACAGTCACATACTGACTACTAGATATACAGTCACATACTGACTACTAGATATACAGTCACATACTGACTACTAGATATACAGTCACATACTGACTACTAGATAGGAAGATAAAATATGTTGGTTAAAGACATTTAAAATGTTTTCTTTTAAATACAAAAAAAAATGTATGTCAAAATACAAAATGGCCTATTTGTTTTGTTTACCTTAGACCCTACTCCATTAAGTTTCATCAACTGTTGTTTAGTTTCTTCATAAGGTTGGTCTCTAAGATTAAACAGGTATTTATCACCACCGTTGTCCTTCAGATACTGTGCCGTTGAACTAATGTATTTTGCACGATATCCAAAGCCCAGTTTTCGTAAGTTTTCCTCGACACCTTTTGCAGCCAATGCTGAAATTGATGGAAAAGAGAAATATTTCTGACCATCAACTTCCATGACTGGGTCCCCGTAATGTTCACAAAGTTTTTCTACCATAGAACTTATTCTTGATATATGGTTATTTGAAGAACAAATGAAAGAGAATAAGTTTTCAACAGGATGTTGGCGTAACATTCTTATACCTTGAAAATGTTGTGATTTTACTTTAAAGTTAGCATCTTTGTGTGACCACTGGTCGTATAGTTCCTGTAAGTTCACACCCAATTGAAAGTAATCTGTCAAAAGTCTTTCTTCTACAATATCATTATCTATATCATCTGAAATGTAAACGTTTTGTTCTTCAATTTGAAATTTGGAACTTTGATTTAAGTCATGAACAGATTTCTTCTTAAATCTTTTGCCGTCTTTATGGGAATGAAAGTCTGTTTTAAAACTGTGATGGCTAGAACATGTAGATTCACGATATGTGGAATAAAGAATTTCGTTATCATTCTGTGAAAGTTTCCATACTCTTCCTGCTAACACTCCTGTCCATGTTCCTGGAGAATTTTCCTTCCATCTGAAATAAAACAAATAATATAACATAAACTAAAGTAGAAGTTTTTAAAATGAGAGATTGGTTCTTGTTGTTTTTTGGCAAATGATTAATATTTTGGGGAAATTTACTGGGATTTTCAAACCAGATGAGCGAAATACAAAATGGAGTGTTGTAAGCCTTCTCCCTTTACAATTGTACAGGTATGAAATTCAAATAAAAAAAAATAAAAACAGTTTTCCTAATGAAAATATATATCTTTTCTGCTGAGTAAAAGTAAAGCAACATAAAAATAAGCAATAACATTTTTTTATTCTTATATGTAGATAGTCTGTGTGGAGGACAGTATAATCATGATTGATCTGTGTGGAGGACAGTATAATCATGATTGATCTGTGTGGAGGACAGTATAATCATGATTGATCTGAGAGACAGTATAATCATGACTGATCTGAGATGGAGGACAGTATAATCATGATTGATCTGAGATGGAGGACAGTATAATCATGATTGATCTGAGATGGAGGACAGTTAATCATGATTGATCTGTGTGGAGGACAGTATAATCATGATTGATCTGAGATGGAGGACAGTATAATCATGATTGATCTGAGATGGAGGACAGTATAATCATGATTGATCTGTGTGGAGGACAGTATAATCATGATTGATCTGTGTGGAGGACAGTATAATCATGATTGATCTGAGATGGAGGACAGTATAATCATGACTGATCTGAGATGGAGGACATTATAATCATGACTGATCTGAGATGGAGGACAGTATAATCATGATTGATCTGAGATGGAGGACAGTATAATCATGACTGATCTGAGATGGAGGACAGTATAATCATGATTGATCTGAGATGGAGGACAGTATAATCATGACTGATCTGAGATGGAGGACAGTATAATCATGACTGATCTGAGATGGAGGACAGTATAATCATGGCTGATCTGAGATGGAGGACAGTATAATCATGACTGATCTGAGATGTAGGACAGTATAATCATGATTGATCTGAGATGGAGGACAGTATAATCATGATTGATCTGAGATGGAGGACAGTATAATCATGACTGATCTGAGATGGAGGACAGTATAATCATGGCTGATCTGAGATGGAGGACAGTATAATCATGACTGATCTGAGATGGAGGACAGTATAATCATGGCTGATCTGAGATGGAGGACAGTATAATCATGGCTGATCTGAGATGGAGGACAGTATAATCATGACTGATCTGAGATGGAGGACAGTATAATCATGACTGATCTGAGATGGAGGACATTATAATCATGGCTCATCTGAGATGGAGGACAGTATAATCATGACTGATCTGAGATGGAGAACAGTATAATCATGACTGATCTGAGATGGAGGACAGTATAATCATGACTGATCTGAGATGGAGAACAGTATAATCATGGCTGATCTGAGATGGAGGACAGTATAATCATGACTGATCTGAGATGGAGGACAGTATAATCATGACTGATCTGAGATGGAGGACAGTATAATCATGGCTGATCTGAGATGGAGGACAGTATAATCATGACTGATCTGAGATGGAGGACATTATAATCATGACTGATCTGAGATGGAGGACAGTATAATCATGGCTGATCTGAGATGGAGGACAGTATAATCATGGCTGATCTGAGATGGAGGACAGTATAATCATGACTGATCTGAGATGGAGGACAGTATAATCATGACTGATCTGAGATGGAGGGCAGTATAATCATGACTGATCTGAGATGGAGAACAGTATAATCATGACTGATCTGAGATGGAGGACATTATAATCATGACTGATCTGAGATGGAGGACAGTATAATCATGGCTGATCTGAGATGGAGGACAGTATAATCATGATTGATCTGAGATGGAGGACAGTATAATCATGGTTGATCTGAGATGGAGGACAGTATAATCATGACTGATCTGAGATGGAGGACATTATAATCATGACTGATCTGAGATGGAGGACAGTATAATCATGATTGATCTGAGATGGAGGACAGTATAATCATGACTGATCTGAGATGGAGGACAGTATAATCATGACTGATCTGAGATGGAGGGCAGTATAATCATGACTGATCTGAGATGGAGAACAGTATAATCATGACTGATCTGAGATGGAGGACATTATAATCATGACTGATCTGAGATGGAGGACAGTATAATCATGGCTGATCTGAGATGGAGGACAGTATAATCATGATTGATCTGAGATGGAGGACAGTATAATCATGGCTGATCTGAGATGGAGGACAGTATAATCATGACTGATCTGAGATGGAGGACATTATAATCATGACTGATCTGAGATGGAGGACAGTATAATCATGACTGATCTGAGATGGAGGACAGTATAATCATGACTGATCTGAGATGGAGGACATTATAATCATGACTGATCTGAGATGGAGGACAGTATAATCATGACTGATCTGAGATGGAGGACAGTATAATCATGGCTGATCTGAGATGGAGGACAGTATAATCATGACTGATCTGAGATGGAGGACAGCATAATCATGACTGATCTGAGATGGAGAACAGTATAATCATGACTGATCTGAGATGGAGGACAGCATAATCATGGCTGATCTGAGATGGAGGACAGCATAATCATGACTGATCTGAGATGGAGGACAGTATAATCATGGCTGATCTGAGATGGAGGACAGTATAATCATGATTGATCTGAGATGGAGGACAGTATAATCATGGCTGATCTGAGATGGAGCTCTAATTTAATCAACAGCATGACACAAGTGGCTTGTGTAGATGTATAGTGGTCTGCAATCCAACAAATCATGTAGTGGAGAAAACAGTATGTACATGTACATCTAAAAATACCACAGGTTAACAGTGAAAATGTTTCACAGAAAAAATGAACCAATTTCTTTACATTTTTGCATTGGAAGTCTTTTCTTTTCATATTATACTAAACCTTATTTGTTATTTACCATGAACTGTATGGATTTTTTTTATTGATATAGTGTCCAGTGCCTGTGATATTATATACCCTGTATAGTGTATAGCACCATAACAACTTTCATATTATGGTGCATAGCTTATAATTTTAAAAAATCAACCATTTTCATGTGTTTTTTCAACATTACAAAAGCCTGTTTCCATATCAGACATTGTTTTGTGTTATAGAATACATTAAAACACTGACATTCGCTACATCTTAGCGATGACCAGTCTGTGCCAAAAAACGCTAGCCCTAAGCCTCAGTCTAGTAGAAATTGGTAGGGCTAGTAACTAGAGGTTCCCAGGAGCCTGTAATCGCTCACCCGGTTTTCAATTTGACATCTAAAGTTGATAGAAAATGGGGGTGTTACACATAATTTTGAAAGTGGGCCACCCAAAGATCATTTCAACTCAAATTTCTGAGCAAAAGATTTAGATGTGATTTTTATCTCATAATATTCTTAAACGGAATAAACTGGCTGAAAAAGTCTCACAGAAAAACCCAGAATAAATGTTAAACTACTCATTGCCATGTAGCTGCAGTTCAAATTTGAGCTCATTTTGACTTATACTAAAGCAGCAATGGACAATTGAAGAAATTTCTATATTTAGTAATAGCAGCCATTTTGAATGGAGGGCGGGGCTGTCGGACACAATTTTGAAAGGGGGCCACCCAAGGACCATCCCAGCCAATTTTTTTTAGTTTGGTTCAGCGGTTTCAGAGGAGAAGATTTAAATGTGATCTTTTATCAAAATATGCCCAATTTGCATAATCAGTATAAATCGCCTGAAAGAAAAATATCACAGAAAAACCCGGAATATGTGTAAAACTACTCCTTGCCATGTAGCTGCAGTTAAAATTTGAGCTCATTTTGACTTATACTAAAGCAGCAATGGACAATTTTTAAAAGGGACCCACCCAGGGACCATCCCTGCCAGGTTAGGCTTAATTTGGTTCAGGGGTTTCAGAGGAGAAGATTTAAATGTGAAAGTTTACGACGTACAACGGACGGATGCCAAGTGATGACAAAAGATTGCATAAAACTTGTTGAACCAAATAGAAAAAATTGTTATAAAGTGCTGATCGGGCTAGTTCGTCAAAATGTTTTTGGCACAGACTGGAAAACATTTCAGCTCCATTCTAGTTTCTTCCAGGCAAAACATGTTTATTCTACATACCTGCAGTATACAAGGAATGGTCTTAAGTAAGCAGTAATATAGAAAAACAATGCCAGAATTGACAGGCGAATTACATTTTGAATCATATGATATATATCTATAGCTCCAACAGTATACAGACCGCATTGGTGGCGTAATGGTTAGCGGACTGTTGTTTCAGTGAGTGTTAAGACGTGTTCTTTTATCCAAAATGTGGGCATCAATAAAAACTAAACCTGGGTGCAACTTGTATTTTAAAACCAAAAACTACTGATACTGAGCCACCACCCTACAATGAAATTATCTTCTATACTCTTGGACACTCAACATTAAAACTGACAGAACATTAAAAGTAAACCAGATATAAGATAACACATTTGCCAGTCTCTGTCTTTCAACAATTTGCTATGTACAAGCATCTAAATTCTAATAAAAATGTCATAACACTGTCACTATTAGAAGACCACAGATGTTAATTAATGTCCTTCAATCTTGAAAAGTAATTTTATTGAACAATTAAACTAATTAATGTTTCTGCATCAAAATAGTCAATTTAACACCTCCCTTCTCAAGAGGAAATTTATCAGTAAAGCGTGAAATTTTCTATATAAATAAAAGATTAAAAAGTGGCTCAGTAAGAATTTACAATTATGCATAAAGCTTAACGGGACCATGTACCCACTGTCTATTACATGGTAAACATGTGATGTAAACAAACTCCAACACTGGTAATATATATAGAATCAGCTGATCAATTTTAATCCATGAATGAAATTAGTAAATCCACTGAACAAAATAGTATAAACCACGAGTAAAATATTAAATCCACTGAATAATTAATGACAAATATATTGTGATAATAAATTCACTTTAGCATTTCTCTTTAAAAACACATATTTCCCAAAACAAGTGAATTATACTCGAGACATCCCATCTGCATTTTTGTTACTAGCACCACTGCGGTAATTAATTTTGAAGTCATACTGTTGTAGAAGAAGAGCCCATCGTAATAATCGCTGATTTTTGCCCTTCATTTTTGTTAACCAAGTTAGCGGTTTGTGATCCGTTTCAATGGTAAACTTTTGCCCTGACAGATAGTAATTCAAGGATTCAGTACTCCAAACAACTGCAAGACACTCCTTTTCAACAACTGAATAATTTCTTTCTCTTGGAAGTAATTTGCGGCTAAGAAATGCGATCGGGTGTTCCCCATTTTCAAATTTTTAACTAAGTACTGCTCCTATTGCAAAATCAGATGCGTCAGTTTGTAAAATAAATGGTCTATGAAAATGTGGGTTTCTAAGCACTGGCGCATGAATCATAGCATTCTTCAATGCTTTAAATGATGTTACTTCATTGTCTGTCCAAACAATATGATTTGGTTTACTCTTTTGTAGAAGATCAGTCAAAGGCTGAGCAATAGCAGAAAAGTCTCTGATGTAGTTTCTGTAGTATCCTACAAGTCCTAGAAATGAGCGTAAACCCTTTTTGTTGATAGGTAATGGAAAATCAACCATTGCCTGTACCTTCTTTGGATCTGGTTTAACAATGCCATTTCCAACTATATGACCCAAACAATGCACTTCTTCAAATGCAAGGTCACACTTTGATGGACGAACAGTTAAATTGGCCTCCCGTAAACGACCAAATACATTTCTCAAATGATTCAAGTGTTCATCAAATGTATCGCTGAATATTATAAGATCATCAAAATATGTAACTACATTCTGCAAATCTCCAACTACTTTATCTATCAATCTAGCAAATGTTGAAGGTGATGTTTTCATGCCAAATGGCATCACGGTAAATTCGTACTGTCCAAATGGTGTTATAAATGCAGATTTTGCACGAGACTGTTCATGGAGTTCGCACTGCCAAAATCCCTTAGAAAGATCGACAAGGCTCAGATAATTTGAGTCACCAAGCTTCTGAATAATTTCGTCTATACGAGGTATTGGATAACCATCGGATTGTGTAATGTCATTTAACTTTCTATAATCCACACAAAGTCTGATTGAACCATCATTTTTGTCAATAAGCACAATTGGACTACTCCATGGACTTTTAGAAGGTACAATGTGTCCATCTTTTAGCATTTGGTTTAAAAGATTCTTTACTTCGTCACAGCGAGCATAAGGTATTCTATAAGGCCTCAGCGAAATCGGTGTTTCTGATGTTATTTTGATTTCATGTTTTATAATGTCAGTACGACCAGGCTGTGAGGTAAGAATGTCGGAAAATTCTTCACATAATGTCCATAATGATTGTCTCTGGTATTTATTAAGTGTTGTGCCTATTGTAACATCCCTATATGTTTCAGTATCATCTGGTATTGTCATATCCGGTAACATATCTGACACAGACTCATGTTCAACGAAAATGTTCATTACTCTATTCCTATTATATTTCTTCAGCAAGTTGATATGATAGGTAACTAAGCCTCGGCGTGCTCCTACATTTACTTGATAATTCACATCTGATAATTTCCTGACTATTCGAAACGGACCTTTCCATGTAGCAGTCATCTTTGAACTCTCAGTTGGCAAAGGTACTAATACTTCATCATCAGGCGAAAAATGGCGCTTTCTAGTGTTTCTGTCATACTAGGCTTTCATTTTCGACTGTTTGTCAGTAAGATTTTTACCTACAATGTCTCTCATTTCAGACAAGCGCTCCCTAACATTAATGACATGTTCAATAACGGACTTCTCAACATCTTCTTCTCCTGTCATTGCTAATTTCAATATCTCTGTTGGTCCTCTAACTGGCCACCCATATAACAGTTCAAACGGAGAAAATCCTGTTTCCTCATGTGGCGTCTCTCTATAAGCAAACAATGCATATGGCAGCATTTCGTCCCAATCCTTTTCGTATATAATACATAGTTTCTTGAGAACTTTCTTCAAAGTTCCGTTGTAGCGTTCACATTTTCCATTAGACTGGGGTCTATATGGACTTGTCGTAATACCCTTAACACCTAACATCTCATACAACTGTTTTAATAACGTGCTTGTGAAATTGCTACCTTGATCGCTTAAAATTACTCTAGCCACACCTACTCGGCTAAATAATTGAACTAAAGATTGAGCTATGTGCTCCGCTTCTATACTTGGAAGTGGGAAAGCCTCTGGGTACCTTGTACCTTCATCAATAACTGTCAAAATATACTTATTTCCCTTCTTAGTTCGACTTAATGGACCAACTATATCAATAGCTATTTTGCTAAATAGCTCTCTAATGATTGGCGTTTTCACCATCGGTACTTTAACATTATCCCTTTTTGATGTCCTCTGACATATATCACAACTACGACAGTGTCTTGTCACATCTGCAAAGACACCCGGCCAATAAAAAGACTGAAGTACCCTCTGTTTACATTTTCCTGGTCCTAAGTGACCTGACATTGGACGATCATGTGCTAACTCTAGCACAGCCTTTCTTAACGACTTTGGAAACACAATCTGGTTCCCCCTTTTATAACCATCTTTTGACTCCCATTTTCTCTTCAAAACATTGTTCTCATAATAAAATGCAAATTTAACATCTTTTGACTCGCCCACATTATTCAAAGCCTTAAGTCTACAATTACTTAGAGTAGGGTCCTCCCTTTGGAGCCTCGACAATGTTTCAACATTAAACATTAGACAAATGTTCTAATCCTATGCTCTCACCTTGTTCTGGCAGCTCATTAATATCCTCAATATCAATATCCTCCTGGATTTCTTCGTCCGGTTCTGAAAAATCAATTAGATCCACATCTCCATTTAAATCTTGGGAATGTACCTCACATTCCACCATTTCATTCTCAATCTCTTCATTTTGCTTGCTCTTGGACCTCGTTACTACATACGTTTTAGATTTTCCCAAAATATCCATACCTAACAGAGCATCAGCAGCTAAGTTCGCAACTAATCCTACAGTTGCATGTCCCTTAAGGTACGGCGTATCTAAATTGACAACGGCCATCTTTGCTGTAAAGGGTTGACCCACAGCAGTATACAGAGTAATCCTCTGACCTTCAATTATATTACTTGAATCTACATATTCTTCACGGATCAAAGTCATTTCAGCACCGGTATCCTTTACAAATAGGATCTCACGCCCATTCGCTTGTCCACAGACATTTATTAATCTCTCCCCATATGAAGGCTTCACAAAATATGTAGCCGCATTTGGTTTTTTATCCTTAATCCTGCGTTTTGGAGCACGACAATTCTTTGCTATATGACCTATGCGATCACAATTATAACACTTTCTACTATCTATATTATTGTGTAATCTAACATTCTCCCTCGATGATGATCCTTTCGGAGAAATGGTCGGTAAAATGTAATCTTCCGCAGCATCTACAACACTATTGCTTCCCTTATTCCGTCTAATCCATTGAGCTTGTGCGGGTGACAAAGCTTTTAAAAAGAACTCTTCACATAAACAGACTTTTGGATCTTTGTCTCCTACGAAACGATTAACTGAGTGTTGTATATTGGCCATTAATCCACGATAAGTTTCGTTTTCACCACGCTTAACTTCCAACAAGTCGGCAAAATATTGGTGTGGTCGTCGTCCAAATCTATCAACTAAAGCTTTCCGTAGCTCCTCGTAATTCTTGTTTGCTAACTGGCTGACTTCCTTAGCCTCTCCAGTTAAAAGTGTTCTCAACTGCAAAACCTTAACTTCATTTGTCCACTTGGCTTGCTTAGCTATAGCCTCGAATTCAGATAAATATGTCAATATATCATCCTTTGACTTGTGGTCATATGGCTGCAGCTTTAACTTGACTGGAACATCTGGCTCCTTGTGGTCATTTCTAGGTTCTACAACATTTATTCGTGCCAGTTCTATCTCTATTTGCTTTAGTCTAAGTTCATGTTCATATTTCATTCTATCTCGTTCCATGTCCAAACGCTTACTCTCTAACTCCATATTCACAGTACTCTTACTGGCTGCCTTCCTTGTTGCACCCCTTGTCTTCTTTGGTGATCCCATTACTTCAGTATCCTCATTCTCATCTTCATGAGTTTGTTCAGTGTCCGTAAACTTTATTAAATTTCGTCTAGTTACATCAACACTGTCTTCCATACTAACTAAATCTAACTATCTATTAAGTTAACAAAAAGTCTAGATCCCTTTTGGATCCCACCGCTGCCACCAGAATTGTTAAGACGGGTTCTTTTATCCAAAATGTGGGCATCAATAAAAACTAAACCTGGGTGCAACTTGTATTTTAAAACCAAAAACTACTGATACTGAGCCACCACTCTACAATGAAATTATCTTCTATACTCTTGGACACTCAAAATTAAAACTGACAGAACATTAAAAGTAAACCAGATATAAGATAACACATTTGCCAGTCTCTGTCTTTCAACAATTTGTTATGTACAAGCATCTAAATTCTAATAAAAATGTCATAACACTGTCACTATTAGAAGACCACAGATGTTAATTAATGTCCTTCAATCTTGAAAAGTAATTTTATTGAACAATTAAATTAATTAATGTTTCTGCATCAAAATAGTCAATTTAACAGTGAGGTAGCACTATAAATATCCAACTTAGCGTGTTGGTCTAGTACAAAGCAGGCTTCATCATTATCTCATTCGAAATTAACTTGTTCTCACCATGATATAGCTGAATAATTGCTGAACTGGCATTTAACAACAATCACTCGCACACTCACCCCAACCGTATACATAGCCTGATGCAGCACACTGCTAGGTGTCCAATGAAAATGGCACCACGAGAAAGGGGGTGCAATCAGACATTGTGCTACGGGAAATGTTGATCGAAGCTACTTTTAACAAACTTTTGATTTATTTTTTTCTCAATCCTGTGACATAAAGTCTGAGTTCTCATATATAATATGTTCATATTTGAGAAGGTTGGTCATTCAAAATTCGTTGAAATGCACGGAGACACTTCAGATTTGTTTCAATCTGCTTCCAAATCCGATTGGTATTTTTTATTAATTGCGATCTATTTATAGAACTGTTGCTGACAGACCTCTGTCTACGTTATTACCTCTGCAGTTAGAAAATAGACTTTGAACTACAGTACAGTAGTTTTGTTCCATTGTTGCACTCGGATTTGAGGTCTGACAAATAATAATTAAAATACAAAATGACGTCATTGGTCTCGTGCTGCGCGAGAATTGTAAATCAAACCAAATGACCGACATAATTGCATGACCGAGCAGATGTCACGGTAGGATATGTTGATTTTCGTAGGCAAGTTTCCAATTAGGTACCCCTTCCATGAGACGAGTGTCACTTATATTAAACTTCAGGGGGGAAATGTACAAATGCTCAAAAAGATCTTATTTACATAGAATGCTATGGGGAATTATTTAGTGGTACCGTATTATTCGAATAAACCATGGCATAGGCATAAATACATTTTTAATTTGGTCTAAACGAGTTTTGTGACTATCCTATCTATCGCTCGTTTCTCATGTAACAGTTACTCTAAATATATAACATATAGAACTAAACCTGAATGACTGTCCACATGCCAATGTTTTATCAAGCCGCAATTCTTTGATTGGACATAAAAGCGATTTTGTCAGAGCTGTGGTTATGGGCGCAGCCATGTTGAATATCGAATGCTTAGACGATTCGTAACCTGATTGTTTCGTACCAAGGAAAAATATTATTTGTATGAAATGTCAGATTTATGTGTATTGTTTATTGGTATGGGGACCGTATAACGAAATGTGTGAAATGATTTATTCAACATTTCTATTATTTTATTATCATCTTGCTAATGTATTTTATATGAAATGAGTTTGTCTATGTGAATATATTTAAGGAATATTTGAAATTGTTGAACAGGTTATACGATAACCTGGTTTGGATAAGTTTACGCTTAATAAACCGCGAAGCGTGACCCAAACCAGGTTATGCAAGTATATCCTGTTCAACAATTTCAAATATTCCCTATAATTTAATTTTTACAACAAAATTTAGTGATTCCTCGATTTTAATTACGATTATTTTATGTGACTATTTGAATTTGTCGTTGGCGGATGAACACGTTGGTGACGTCACAATACCAACCCAGGTTATCGAGTATAACAAAATTTTCTCCAGGCGGATTAGTCAATCAGATTGAAATATTCAAATCAAATTAAATTATATTTTTTTGACGTCACAATACCAACCCAGATTATCGAGTATATAACCAACATTTTTTCCAGGCGGATTAGCCAATCAGATTGAAATATTCAAATCAAATTAAATTATATATAATTTAATTTGATTTGAATATATATGATTTAATTTGATTTGAATATTTCAATCTGATTGGCTAATCCATATTTCAAATCAAATTAAATTATATATAAAAAGGGACCCAAATTCCGAAATTTCGCATATTTGGAAAGTATATTGGAATCTTCCTCTCTGAAACCATTTGGCCAAATAAAGTGATATTTTACAGGAAACGTCTATGGAAGATCCATAAACTAAACTTAGCTGTAATGGTGTATTTTCAAAATTGTGTTCAACAACTCTGCCCTCCATTCAAGTAATAATAGGTTGTAAAGTTTCCAATTTTTCATGATGCAGCATAATTTTTTTGTTATATATAATTCAGATATTTTGTTTTAAGGTAGGTCGGTGAGAAAATGATGTATTTGTTTCATATCTTGTGGATCTTTATACAAGTACATGGTGTTTTTGCTATTATTATAAGTTATAAGCTCCCTAGTGACCGTCTATCGTTATTTAGACAGTAAGTAAATAACCATAGTCGGTCACGGGAGCTTATAACATTTTTGTACAATGTTGCTGATCTATAACTTGAAACAGTAACTAAGTTTTTTCCACGAACTATGTTTGACGGACTTTCTTGGAAGTTCTAAGGCTAAAGACGTAATGGTCAATACACAAAATTAAGCATCGCCCACTGATCATGACCTTCTGTAATTTTCCGTCTGCATCGTTTCGTAACTGCACGTTATTTTAGAAAAAAATATAAATCATCATCTTTCTTGAAGTTGTGTTTAATTACGCTAAATCAAAATACACACACATATATATAGAGAGCCTGGTCAAACACGTCGTCTCGGTTATAGATTACAATATTTCGTTATTTCGGACAGGGTCAAGGTCAAATTATGCAATAATAGATTACACAATGCTACAGTCTGCTTCTATCGTTATTTTTAGGAATGGAATTTTCCACTGGCCAGTAAAGCGTATTAATAATCTTATTCTCTAGATTTCCATATATGGCTCTGCATTTGCTTCATCGTTATTTTTAGGAATGATTTGATCCAATCGGCATAGGTGGTCAAATAAATGCAACATATCGTACAATTTACATTCAATGATAAGGGAAATAGTAAGCATTGTACTTGATATTGCAAAAAGTCAATTTGGTAAGATATAAATGAGAGCATTTTTTTCAGTTCCGTTGCTATGGTAACAACCCTATTGTTTGTGCTTTATCACATTTAGTGAGTAAAAACGATTCTTTTCAAAACTTATTTTGCACATGAAGTTTGAAAATGTGAAGGTCTTGAATAACTAGCCAGGTGGATCAGATCCAACCTTTTCGTGTGGAAATTTTCTTTTTTTTTATGAAAAATCTGGGATTTTGAGAATTTAGTCAAGTTTATGCAAAAACGTTTTTTTTTCCGTTTTTTTTTAACAACGTAATATATTTTATTCAAATGCTTGCTACAATTAACACGCCAAAAGTCCAAGCTCCTTTTGCTGTTTCCCTGTTACATCCTGTTCTGATTATCCAGGGTTATAATCAGAATTACATGAAATATATATACAACCTAAATACAATTTCTATTTAATACCTTTTGGAAACATTTATTTATTTTCCATTTAGTATACAATTTTTATGCAAAAACTTATACAAAGAGGTTGCAGATTCTCAACACAATAACATAAAGAGGCTCCTGACAGCCTGTATAGTTCATCTGAATGACTTTTAGAGATTCATGGAAAATATTAAACAACATTTGGCACATCATATTCTTTTCCTATAGAAGCCTATGTTAGTTGTAGTGGTGACCATCTCGGATTGCTGTCATTAGACAATTCACACTTTATGTAAAGAACAATCCAATGATAGTGTTGGTTATGTTAGTTGTAGTGGTGACCATCTCGGATTGCTGTCATTAGACAATTCACACTTTATGTAAAGAACAATCCAATGATAGTGTTGGTTATGTTAGTTGTAGTGGTGACCATCTCGGATTGCTGTCATTAGACAATTCACACTTTATGTAAAGAACAATCCAATGATAGTGTTGGTTATATTAGTTTAGTGGTTTCTGTAAAAACGATAAATGAATCATTCTCCCCATTGAAGCCAGACTATGTATGTTACCATCTGGGATTGCAGTGTATAAAAAATACACATAAGAATTTAAAAAAATAGCAATACCAAATTTAATGCCCATGACATTTTCCTGGAATAACCAGCATCGGGCCGTCGTGGTCGGGATCGTATGGTAGTTGGATTTACAACACAAGTGATTTACAACTACCTATGCAATTGTGATAGTGCTGGAATTTTAGATATTTTTCATATTTGGATATTTTTAACTGTATTGTATTTCAACTGTAGATTTATATTATAATTCAATTAAGTGCAATACATACACAGAATACAACAGTACGAATCGTATCAGTTACGAACCGAGTTACGGACCGACCTGCACCCAACTCTCGTCTTTTTCGAGATATTATTGTTGTTGCGGGCAACGTTTACAAATGGCGGGCACAAGGTGATCAAAGGTGATTTTCACAGGTTAAGATATTAAATGGTGTCAAAGCTTTGCAGCATTCTTTTCAACATTTAAAATAATTACTTTTCAATTTTATATGCACTTAATCAACTGAATGAAGTTCTTAAATTATAATCAAAATACGTTGAAATACTTTTGTATTTAGGTTGTAAACAAACGATTTTACATATTTACTACACCCAGACTTGTTTTTTTTAAGCAATCATGTATCCATGGTTTCCCCAATAAACCGATGATTATTGATGGTCTACTAAAAAGAAGCAGTAAACCCATGGTCCCAGATGTAGTCAGTTTGAAATATGATTACAAAACACTTTCTGGTTGGCTACACTATCCAAGTAATCACTAATCAGTACCCAATCTTGCCACACATGAAAATCATTCAAAAATATGTTTTACTTATGCAGATTGTCATGGACCATGGCTTGTAAAATTACTAATGATAGGCATGAGATTTAATTATAAATTATTTAATACAAAATGGAAACAGTGCAATTGACTAACAGAAAGATCTAATAATGAAATTAATTCCAAAGCCTCGAAAGAACTTAATATGATACGACTCTTGAACAAACACCGGCTTGATGAGTCGTTTAATAAACTATGCAATATATGCCCTTTGGTTTTCATCATTTATGTGTTCATTTTATTCAAAAAGTGCCATGTAATTGATCAAAAGGTTGACATATGATATCGAAATTGAATTTCATCAGTTAGCAAAGTGCACAACCATGCCCACTTCCATGAATTAAGGATTGTTAATGTAATACCAGAAAAATGCTGGATAGTTTCTCATTTTCATTTACACCCAATTATCTTTTTTTTACCCAATACTGTAAAAAGTAGGTAGCAGGTTAAGCAAGTTTTATGGAAGCCCCCTTCTTAGTGAAATGATAGGGTGCATGTTTTCAACATGTCAGTAATATTTAAAGTTAAATAGAAGAAATCTTCAAACTAGATCAATTGTCTTTAATTAATTCAGTTGACCATTAGGATGTCATATAAACTCTATTAACATGGGACTTTGACTTCACTGATCATTGTTTTAGGAGCCTCTTAAGTAACATTGTCCTCAAGTATCAACCAAATTTTCTGGTAAATTACATCATAAAATGATGTAAAATATATATACAGTAGAACCTGTCTAATCCAACACACCAAGGGACCAGGGAAATATGTCAGATTGTACAGGATGTCAGAAAACTCATGTTTTACTTTTAGATAACAGTAATTTACACAATTTTAACAAGAGAAGAAATTATGTATGTTTGATTATGTAGGATGGTTTAAATAATAGGCACTACAAATTGTAAAGGGATGTTTATACAATGTAGATGAATAAGCATGTAATATTTAATTTATATCACAATTAATATATTTAGAACAATTTCATATTCTATCAGATAATGGTTGCAGCCATGTCCTTTAAGAGAGTGAAAACAGTTAACTGTAAAATTGTAATTATTATATACAGGTACTTGGTAAACTTACTTTAACCCTTACTAATGGGTCTCTAATCACCTGCCAATCAATAAATTCAAATCTTAATATATTTGTGTACACAAAACTAGAACAACTTTATAATATATCAGATAATAGTTGTAGCCATGTCGTTTACAAAGAAAGTGAAACCAGTTAACTGTAAAAAGTTGAATTATTACATTTATATTCATTGTAAACTTACTAATGAGCCTCTATTGGCTCTAATCACCTGCCAATCAATAACTTGAATAAGTTCAAATTATAATTTATTTGTGTACACAACACAAGCCAGTCAATTTGTCAATGGTTTATATTTAATGATACACATGGAATGATGGTAATTTATTAATGAGCAGATCAAAGGGTCGGATAAGACAGGATTAATTAAGTGTAATTAATAACACTGGGACCGTAAAACAGTGTCGGATGTCTGAAGTGACAGGTTCCAGAAGAGACAAGGTTTTTTAACAAAGACTGTTAAAGAAATATTTTGGGACCATGAATTTTTGTCGGATGTCACAGGATGTCGGAAAGCTCAGGTATACATATAGCTAGTTTCAAATCCAAATTGCACAGGTTCCACTGTATGTATATGCATATATTTGGTGGTTCAAATAGAATTGACTTTTTAGGCACCGTTTCATTCATTTTAGAATTTCTAAGAATACAATCTGTTGACTTTTTGTGACTTTTTTTTTTTCAGGAGATATTTTTATTAGTTGACTTGTAACAGTCAGTCACCATGGTGAGCATACCAGACTGGTCCAAGTTTTCCCGTCTCCAGGACACATTCAAAGAGCCGGGGAGCATCTTGATGAACAAGTATTACAAACAGCGGGAGGAAGAGACGATAAGACTAGCAGAGGAACATGGCTACTTCTTGGTTCCTACTCAGTCTTATCTTATTAAAACTAATGGTGCTATGAATGGCCGTCGTGTCAGGGACACGAATAAACTCTTTCTTGTCAAACTGGTTGGTGTTCATTTGAGGAAAATTGGAGACATTTCTTATTGCTTAAATTTAAGGATTTGTATCTTGAATAACAATTTCCTGACAAAAATTGACAGTTTGGCTACCTGTCGTCAGCTGATTAAATTAGATCTACATTCAAATCAGGTAATATTGTCAACTTTTCTTTATATCCTGTAATTGACTTTGTTTAATACACATCCATACGTTTGTCTTTAAACTGATTGTATTTTGAATTCCTGTATATAATACTAATACAATTTACGGCTTCTGATTACTGTTTTTCTTCTGATTACCGTTTTTCTTATTAAAGTTAAATGTCCTTTTGATCTTTTAAAAAAAAAAATCACACATTAGTTCATATCTACCAAGGTCAGATTTCAAATGACCTATCAGCAATGAGCCTATAAAATCTTTCAGTAAATGAAAAAAAAGTTTGAAGATACCAAAGAGGTAATCAGAAGCTGTAAATTGAATAAGGACAGACAACACAATGGCTAAAAGAAAAAAAACAAAAGGACCAAAGGACAACAATGATCTACAAAATATTGCACAGAAAAACTAAGGAACTGTTGGCATTATAAGAAAAGGATTACTGTATATTGTTATATATTAATCCAAGTTGAAATATTTTTTCTCCTCAAATTTAACAGATTTGTTGGTAGTAGATAATCTCTGTTCTGAACTGGTAATACAAACTATATAATGAAATGAAAAATCACGTCTCACCTTAACTCAGTGAACACAAAGAAAGACCATGACATATGATGTTGGAGATCCAGGTCCTGGCTTGGGACAGACACAAATATGAGGCAGTTAATGTGATCCCAATCCTTCCCTCTTGATAACTGGATCTCCAACGGCAACACATTTATAAACAAAAGATAAAAAAACCTGCACAATTGGCTTCAAGTCAGAAAGACCACATAGTAACACAAAAATGAATAACAACATTCACATTGATGTGTAATAGCAGGGTCAATGATAGCAGGGTCAATAGCAGGGTCAATGATAGCAGGGTCAATGATAGCTGGGTCAATAGCAGGGTCAATGATAGCAGGGTCAATGATAGCAGGGTCAATAGCAGGGTCAATGATAGCAGGGTTAGTGATAGCAGGGTCAATAGCAGGGTCAATGATAGCAGGGTCAATGATAGCAGGGTCAATAGCAGGGTCAATGATAGCGGGGTCAATGAATGCTGGTAGTTAACTGACTACTAGCTAGGAAGGTAGAATCTGTTAGTTACGTGAACAGTACAATAGCAGGGTCAATGTATGCTGGTAGTTAACTGACTACTAGCTAGGAAGGTAGAATCTGTTAGTTACGTGGACAGTACAATAGCAGGGTCAATGAATGCTGGTAGTTAACTGACTACTAGCTAAGAAGGTAGAATCTGTTAGTTATGTGGACAGTACAATAGCAGGGTCAATGAATGCTGATAGTTAACTGACCACTAGCTAGGAAGGTAGAATCTGTTAGTTACGTGGACAGTACAATAGAAGGGTCAATGAATGCTGGTAGTTAACTGACTACTAGCTAGGAAGGTAGAATCTGTTAGTTATGTGGACAGTACAATAGCAGGGTCAATGAATGCTGGTAGTTAACTGACTACTAGCTAGGAAGGTAGAATCTGTTAGCTATGTGGACAGTACAATAGCAGGGTCAATGAATGCTGGTAGTTAACTGACTACTAGCTAGGAAGGTAGAATCTGTTAGTTATGTGGACAGTACAATAGCAGGGTCAATGAATGCTAGTAGTTAACTGACTACTAGCTAGGAAGGTAGAATCTGTTAGTTATGTGGACAGTACAATAGCAGGGTCAATGAATGCTAGTAGTTAACTGACTACTAGCTAGGAAGGTAGAATCTGTTAGTTTTGCAGACAGTGCAATAGCGGGGTCAATGAATGCTGGTAGTTAACTGACTACTATCTAGGAAGGTAGAATCTGTTAGTTACGTGAACAGTACAATAGCAGGGTCAATGAATGCTGGTAGTTAACTGACCACTAGCTAGGAAGGTAGAATCTGTTAGTTACGTGGACAGTACAATAGAAGGGTCAATGAATGCTGGTAGTTACCTTGCTAGATAGAAAGAGTTTGTTGGCTACTCTTTGGGCAAAAAAATCATTTATTTACTGAATTAGTAAAACATTTTGGGGTTTAAAAAAATGGAACCCCTTTACATTTATATATTGATTGGCTGTACGGTTTTGGTTTTTAATTCTCTCTGAACTTATCACATTTCTGTTTACCGTAACTTAATTTAATTTTCTTCCCCAGTTATCAACAGTACCAGGGATTGCATTTTGGTCATCTCTTAGACAACTGAAGTTTCTAATTCTACATGATAATCCACTGGGAAAGTACGAGACATTACAGAATATAGCTACATGTTCTAATCTGATTGGTCTGACCATGTATGACACGCCCCTTGGTTTAAAGAGAAACTATCGTCATCACGTTGTTAACAGTATTTGGTCACTGAAAGCTTTAGACCACTATGTAATATCTGATGAAGAAATAATAGAGGATGCTGTATTTGGTGGACAGTTTGGTACATTAAATGGGAATTTTAAGATTGACCTATGTCCAAAGTGGTATGAGGTTTGTATTAAATAATTTGAAATCTTTTTAAGTTATATCAATATTTCTGGATTTTCTGTTAGTCAACAAATATAAAATGACTGTAAAAGTATTAACTTTTGAAAAGTGGGGCCGTCATGGCCTTGATCATATGGTAATTGGATTTACAACTACTTATGCAATCAGTTCCTATCACCACTGATGTTGTTAGTTCGAATCTTGATCAGAGCGAGATATGCAACATTATGTGATAAACTCTGTCAGTGACTTGCGAATGGTCGGCAGTTTTATCGGGGTCCTCTGGTTTCCTCCACCAATAAAACTGACCGCCACAGTATAACTGAATTATTGTTGAAAGTGGGGTTAAACACCATCAAACAAACAAACAAACAAATAATGTTACTTGGCATTATCAAGGAAAGAAGACTTATGATATCAGAATTTGTCCTAACATGATATGACTGCACATTTAAATCTACTATATGCTGAAGTTTTAAAAACTCACTTGTTAGAGTGCTATAAAAAGTTGGGTGATGTAAAAACAGACATTGTGTTATACGTCAGTGACTTGCGACAGGTCAGTGGTTTTTCCGGGTCCTCCGGTTTCCTCCACCAATAAAACTTACCGACATAGCTGAAATATTGTTGAAAGTGGTGTTAAACACCATCAAACAAACAAACAAACAAACAAACGAACATTCTTATGAATTTCTTCTTCAAAATCTAATGTGTTTTTTACATCAACTAAAAATTGTTTAATAATTTACACATTCTTTTGAATTTCTTGTTTAAAATCTAATTTGTATTTATTATTTAGGATGGAACACTTGAAGAAGAAATGGCAATTGTTCGCCGGACCGAATCCAACATCAATCATATAATGGCCCATCATTCTCCTGTTCTTATTATACAGAGACATTTTAGAGGCATTCTTACTAGAAAGAGGTACATTAAAAAGAGGGAAAATAACACTTTTATAACTATATTATACTCTAAGGATTATGAGTGTATAATATGCAAGTATGACCTTCATGAAAAGTTAATATCCATCATTATCTAACATTATGTATGTTTTCCTTTGAAATTAACGAAAGTTGCCTGTCTGATGCAAGGTGTCTGATACAAGATGTTGTATCACCTCACTATGGTGATAAAAGAATGGCGCAACATTGCACAAGATCTTCTCTGTCGAACTATTTTGTCATGACGTCATATCATTGGAATGTGAGACAAAACACAGTACTTGACATTGGTGAATGAATGGCAAAAATAACGTGACATCATGCACAAAATGTAATCTCTCACAAATTTTAATTCAATCCTTGTTATTTGTTTAAAATTCGTTTTTATTGAAATGTTAGATAACCTTATTACATACATAGTGTGTTGGTACAAGACTTTATATCAGGTCTTGCCTGTTGAGTGAACTAACCGCATCACAACTCATCGCTATCGCGACTCGTAGTGATACTGTTTCACACAACAGGCTCGACCTGATACAAAATCTTGTACCAACACACTATGTATGTAATGGGTATATATCAAAGTGAGAAGGAGTTATATACTGTGCAAATAATCTATAATTCATTTCAGACAACATTTTAATACACAGGGGTTTCAAAGTTTTTTATAATAGGAGGTACTTCTTAAATTTTAGGAGGTACCTAAAAAATTAGGCTGAGTGCCGTAAGGGTTCCAGGGGGCGGAAGTTCCTGAAATCTAGCATTTTGTGGACCAAAAAATGTACTTCAGAGACTATAAAACATTAAATGTTTTTGAAAGAAAAATCCCATTAACTTTAGAGTTCAAATTTCACCAAGAGTGAAGACCATGCATAATCAATGCCTGGATTTCACGACTTATGTGCAAAAAGAATGTTCGAACAAAAACGATTCGCGGGAAGACATTTATTAACATTTGAATCACAAAAGTTAAATTATTTTGGAAAAAAAGGGAGGCCGGCGCTTTGACATTACAATGTAATTCGTATTTGAGCCATGTCCGGTCCTTTTTCAAGATTTCTAGTAATTTTCTATCCCTTATCTCCTCGTACCCACTTATAAAAATGTTTTTCGGCACACTTTCATTTCTGTGAACAACCGCGGTAGGGCCCCGTCAAAATATGTAAATAAATTAGCCATAGGTTTTTATTTTTTTATACCAGAAGTTAAACAATATGGACGGAGTTAAGCATCAAGACAGTACGCCCCAGAATGATTCGACCCTGGGTTTTAAATGGATAAAAAAAATCGAACAACATATTGTGTAGTCATATATTCATAATACATAATGATCATACTTATATTACTGGAGATTACACTAACATGTGTTTGAACATAATTTGTAATCGGTCATTTTTTTATTTTGAAATGATGTCAGCTTTGTTCCGGTCCGAGTTTTACAAAAGGATGAAAAGATATTGGGGCGAAAACATATCTATTTACCGCATGCGCAAACTGCTATTTACAATTCTAAGGTAAAGTTATTTTTAAAACAGGGAATATCCCATCAACTTGGTCGTGACGCAGTTGTTCGATTTGAATGCGAGAATTCAGCAATTGACGTGATCATTAATTTTTTATGAAAAATATTCCACAATTCAATCGTACTTGTAGTTTTGACCACCGCTAATTTTGGGGGGTTCAGTAATTTCTGCTGGTACTATACACGATCTCAGGCGGGTAAAAGTACCGGGTACCGGCCCACTTTGAAACCCCTGAATACAATAATCACAAAATTAACAAATTTCAATTGAATGGTGTCAAAGTTTAGACTTCATTCTGATATATTGACATGGACGTTGAAATTCACATCCATCTTGACCCTAGCTTGACCCTAGCCATCTTCCCACAATGATGTCCATTTTTATGGCAGACAATGAAAATAATCAGTTATTAGTTCAATGTGCAGTTACGCTCCAAATTCAAGGTTATTCTTCACTATGTACACATTCCCGAATAGTTATTAGAGCTATGTGGGTATAGTGATGTCACATGACTATATTAGAGCTATGTGGGTATAGTGATGTCACATGACTATATTAGAGCTATGTGGGTATAGTGATGTCACATGACTATATTAGAGCTATGTGGGTATAGTGATGTCACATGACTATATTAGAGCTATGTGGGTATTGTGATGTCACATGACTATATCAGAGCTATGTGGGTTTAGTGATGTCACATGACTATATTAGAGCTATGTCACAGTATGTGGGTATAGTGATGTCACATGACTATATTAGAGCTATGTGGGTATAGTGATGTCACATGACTATATTAGAGCTATGTGGGTATAGTGATGTCACATGACTATATTAGAGCTATGTGGGTATAGTGATGTCACATGACTATATGACTTATAAGTAACATGGCAGGTGTCTTATAAGAGGTGCTTGTGTTTTGTGGGCGCCTGGGTTCATCCCTGGTTTTTGGTGGGATCCATGTCGTTCATCTTCTTAGTTTTCCGTGTTGTGTTTTCGTCTCGTGTTCTGTGTACCCAATGTTGCTAGTTTCTCTGGGTTGTCTATTCTTGATTGCCCCATCAGTTTTCTTTAAAGTTTATTTACTACAGTAAAGTGTAATAATGCCTTTTTCAGCATTTCATTGAAATGAACTTTGATGAAAACCTGTATTAAGAGGTCACCTATTGGACAAAGAAAAAGTGGTCTTATAAGACAGGTGACCTCTTAAAAGAGGTTCAATTCATATGAAATTTTCTATGATGGGACAAAAAAAAGTTGAACTTTTAATGCAGGTGACTGCTTAATAGAGGTGACCACATAGGCAGGTTTGACTTAATAGAAGTGACCACATGGGCAGGTTTGACTTAATAGAGGTGACCACATGGGCAGGTTTGACTTAATAGAAGTGACCACATGGGCAGGTTTGACTTAATAGAGGTGACCACATGGACAGGTTTGACTTAATAGAAGTGACCACATGGGCAGGTTTGACTTAATAGAGGTGACCACATGGACAGGTTTGACTTAATAGAAGTGACCACATGGGCAGGTTTGACTTAATAGAAGTGACCACATGGGCAGGTTTGACTTAATAGAAGTGACCACATGGGCAGGTTTGACGTAATAGAGGTGACCACATGGACAGGTTGGATTGTATATGGAACCCTGTTGTTATGATGTTTATAATTAATTATCCTGTGTTGAACATTGAATCTGTTAATTATACCCCTTGTTGTTGTCGTGGGTAATATTCAGCAGATATATATTACCAGCAAACAATACAAGATATTGTTTAACAAGAGATGGATCGCTGAAGCAGGTTTAATTGTATTGTGAAAATAAAATGTTTAGATATTGCATGTAAACTTTAAGAAAATACCTTTACGATTATATGTACATCATACATGTAGTATGTTTGTTTTGTAGATTTGGTAATTTTGGTAAATCGTCCCAGAATTTCAGAGAAAGTGATATGGCACACCCAACAGATGTTGTTCCTCCTCCTCCTAGTACCTCTCCTGCATTCACACTTAGTAACCATGAGATTTCTATCACAGGGAGTATGGATTATGATTCCTATTTGAAGCCACGTAGACCAGACTCATCTGCACTCAGTGATGGCACAGAAGTTCTTACAACAAAGGTTATTTTTTTTTCACATTTTAATATTTGTTAGGGCCAGGGTGGCTCAATGAGTTAGGTAGTTGGATTACCTAATAACTCATACAAGCCTATCACCAATACAGCATGGGTTCATGGTCGGCTTTGTAAATTACAAAAAAGGGTGCACTCGACTCACAGCCGCAAGTGATAAAGTTTACCAGTTGCTTGCCCATGATCGGTGGTTCTCTTCGGGTACGCCTGCTTCTTCCACCACTAAAACTGGTCACCATGATATAGCTGAAATATTGCTGAAAGTGGTGTTTAATACAATAAATCAAAGCAAATCAAATCAAAAAATATATTTTGGCCAGAGTTTAATTGTTACTGCCTTGGTGGTGTTATGGTTAGCATGCTCTCCTCGAGTGGATCGTGGGAGTGGATCGTGGGAGTGGATCGTGGGTTGGTGTTTTCTGCTTCTCAGTATAGCACCCAGCAATAAGGAGTAAGAACAAAGATTGGTTGGCTCAGAGTCACGATAAAGCGTCTGAGTGGAGCTACATGTCTACCCTTGGACTATTATTTCAGCGAGCTAGCACTACAAAAATCGAAGGAAGAGTGTTGGTCCAGTGCCAAGTGGAAATCATCATTATCATCTCATAGAAATACAACTTGTTCTAGCCATGATACAGCTGTAACCTGCTCTCTTACAACTAACTCAATTGGTTTTTTATGTTTCTTAACATTTACCCATGACCCATGACCCATGACCCATGACCATTTATCCATCCGTTCATCCCACATTTCGTTTCTGCTCAATATAACTTAAGTCCCTCTTAAGCAAATCTTTTGAAATTTATTCACAAATGTCAGTGACTAGGAATGGCAGGTCATGTTTGATTATGCACTTTATTACTTTCTGGAGCTCTGCCCAATGAGTTGCAAAAAGTACACATTATTATTGTCCCCTTAATTAATCATTTGAAATGTATACAAAATGTCAGTGACTATAAAAGGCAAGTCATGTTCGATTACAGACTTTATTTCTGGAGTTCTGCCCGTCAATTTGCAAAAAGTACAATTTTCGGTGACCCCTTAATTACATCATTTGAAATGTATACACAATGCCAGTGTCCTATGAGGATTAATATTAAGATCAACCAACTTGTTTCCTAATCTTATGAATTATATTAAGTATCATTATATAGTCAAATGTTGTAATTTTAAGTTGAAATGATTAATAAACAAGAAGTGTGTGCATCACAAAATACGCCTGTCTATATAAATTATCAAACGGTATAATGGTAATGACCCCAAAATAAATAGGGTTCTTCCCCTTCCACAGGAGAATCATGTGGCCAAGTTTGGTAAAGATCCAATATACAGAACTAAAGTTATCGTGCGGAAACGACACTGTTGTCAAAAATTATATTTATAGTAATGGTGACTTTGACCTAATGACCCCAAAATAAATAAGGTTCTTCCCCTTCCACAGGGGAATCATGTGGTCAAGTTTGGTAAAAATCCAATATACAGAACTAAAGTTATCATGCGGAAACGACCCTATTGTCAAAAATTATATTTATAGTAACAGTGACCTTAACCTTTGACCTAATGACCCCAAAATTAATAGGATTCTTCCCCTTCCACAGGGCAATCATGTGGTCAAGTTTGGTAAAGATCCAATATACAGAACTAAAGTTATCATGTGGAAACGACCCTGTTGTCAAAAATTCTATTTATAGTAACGGGGACCTTGACCTTTGACCTAATGACCCCAAAATAAATAGGGTTCTTCCCCTTCCACAGGGGAATCATGTGGCCAAGTTTGTTAAAGATCCAATATACAGAACTAAAGTTATCGTGCGGAAACGACCCTGTTGTCAAAAATTCTATTTATAGTAACAGTGACCTTGACCTTTGACCCCAAAATAAATAGGGTTCTACCCCTTCCACAGAGGAATCATGTGACCAAGTTTGGTAAAGATCCAATATACAGAACTAAAGTTATTGTACGGAAACCTGTGTGGACGCCCGCCCGCCATACCCAATCACATAATATGGCCCGTCTCGAGACGGGCGTATAAAAAGGAGAAGAGGTATTAGTAGCCTCTGGCTGTATGTAATCCTCATAAAATAAATAAAGAATTAAATTAAATAAAATATGTTTAAACTAAGATCAGGGACCTATAGAAGACCGACCAGTGTTTAATTTCAGACTTTGCCACTTTTTTTTCTTCTCTGGAGTTATGCTCATAGATTTACAGAACAAACAAACTTCTCATAGTTTTGCCCCATAACTGTTTCCCTTTAAAAAATCATTTGAAATTTATATACAAGCTGTTTTTCAGGGAGTCCCATGATGATCATCTTCTGAATAATACAGTCAAACCTGCCTTAAAAGGGCACATCTACAATGTATATAACAAATCACTGTCTACAAATGACAGCCTTAGTTTCCCCATTAATGAATAGTACATATAATTTTTACCTGTATATAAAGGGCAACTGCTTATAAAGGGCATGTGTTCCTGCCTGTATCCTTTACTATATGTTTCCTCATTTGTGATAATATTACTTATGCAAAGATATCACACAAAATTGTAAAGTTAAGTAAAGGGTGCCACTAGTGGAGCAGGCAGGAACTGCTTACACTTCTGGAGCACCTGAGTTCACCCCCAGTTTTTAGTGGGGTTCGTGTTACTCGATCTTTAGTTTTATGTGTATGTTTTGTAGATTGTTGTTTGTCCTTTTGTCAATTTTCTTTTAGCCAATGTTCTTCTTTGATTTATGCATACTGATTACCCCTTTGGTATCTTCAAACTCTTCTAACACTATCTTGCTGCATAGATTTAAGATAATTTGTTGTATAAACATTTCCTTTTTATGTCTAGAATCTAACATAATTCTCCTTTGGTTTCGTCAGTGACGTTTTTCTGTCAAATAGCACATTAAATGAACTCAAATAACGGGAAAGGGGTTTTATTTTATAATAAGAAATAATCAACATTTTACTTTTGTTAAATTTGAAAATTTACACTGTTGATACAGCAACATTGATATGTGTGTAATCAATTAGATGTTTATCTATTAATTATTTCATATCAGTTCTAAATTTGACTTTTTCATTGGTGTAGACATGGTCATGTTTCATGCATTAATCTGCGTTAAAGAAATCCACCAGTTATTAACATGTTAATGACTGCTGGAGGTTTTAGAGTTGCGTCCCTTTTTTAAAATGTAACGGAGATTGTGCAGTTGTCAATGTAAATCAACATGGCAGAGGGTAAAATTTATTTAAAATGTCTTACTTCCTTCAATGAAATAAAAATAATAGTTACTTATATATAGGGCATTATCGTGATAGATAGACTGCCTTTGGGACAGTAGTATTGACTGAAACATAGATAATGCCCTCACCTACAGATCAGGTATTATCACTGTAATGCCGTCACCTACAGATCAGATATTATCACTGTAATGCCCTCACCTACAGATCAGGTATTATCACTGTAATGCCCTCACCTACAGATCAGGCATTATCACTGTAATGCCCTCACCTACAGATCAGGTATTATCACTGTAATGCCCTCACCTACAGATCAGGCATTATCACTGTAATGCCCTCACCTACAGATCAGGTATTATCACTGTAATGCCCTCACCTACAGATCAGGTATTATCACTGTAATGCCCTCACCTACAGATCAGGTATTATCACTGTAATGCCCTCACCTACAGATCAGATATTATCACTGTAATGCCCTCACCTACAGATCAGGCATTATCACTGTAATGCCCTCACCTACAGATCAGGTATTATCACTGTAATGCCCTCACCTACAGATCAGGTATTATCACTGTAATGCCCTCACCTACAGATCAGGTATTATCACTGTTTCAGTCATTACTACAATCCCTTGGGCAGTCTATATAAATCATGATAATTAATAATAATAATAATAATAATATCCTTTATTTAAAGAGGGTATACTCAATTAGTTTTCACTAATCTAACTTGAGGCCCCCATAAATCAAATACAATAATTGCTTTCACACATACAAGAGTATGAAATATTTATCATGCAACAAATAGGAGTTCTTATTATAGTATTGTTTATTATTTAGCCACTAATATTAGTCTGATGTATCTTTGAGATATTTAAAGCATTTCGTTTTAAACATACTTAAAGTTGTTGATGTTTTAACATTGGTTGATAATTTATTCCAACGCACTGCTGAACTATAGGCAAATTATTTTTTCATTACATTTGTTTTCGGACGGATGACTGACAAGTTATTATTTGAGCCAGATCTAAGATTTCTACTGTGACTCTCAGAACTTGGAATACACAGCTTCTTAAGATAATCGGGAGCTTTATTATTTAAAATTTTATAAACTAAAATAAGTTTGTGATATGAAATTCTGTCTCTAAAAGGCAGCCACTTTAAACTGTCAAATAACTGTTGTGTAGGAGTGAAAAATGGAGCATAATTCCCTATACATAAGTAATATTATATAATTAGTGATTGATAGATCATCAAGGTGTGACATCATGTAATTGTCATTATGATCCAGGTTTATATGATATAAAATCTATCATTAGTTCTGTCAATATCATGGCATATGCCGATACGCGAGTTTGGCATTAAAACGAGAGATTTAACATGTGGCGAAAATGGTTCCTAAAGATTTGATGGCGGTATATGAGGGTTTTATTGTACATGTTGTACTGTACATTCTGTTAAATCTTTGTACTGTATAATATAGCTGTTCCATCAGATAGTACTAATTGTTACTGTTATTGTTTTTTAGGGCATTGAACCACATCCCACACCAACTCCTCAAACACCTCATACACAGGAAGAAGTAGAGTCTCCTAAGAAGAAGAAAAATCTATTAATTAACTTGGCAAAGCTTCAGTCTGGCACGTTTTCTACTTTGTATGATGAAGCAATTGCCATAGAAACAATTTTACCGGAATTAACATTTGAAACTGTTTCTACACCAGTAGAAACAAAGCGATGTAGACGAAGAAAAAAATCTGAGCAGCAAAGACGCATTGTGAAAAGTGTGAAGCAGTTTTTTGGCCCTGTTGTTGAATCTTCAGAAAAAAAAGAGGAGCTAGAGGTTGATGATGACACGCCTCTAACGCAATATCGTCTGAGAGGTGTTCGTCCTGATACAGAGTATATTGATGCCAGGACACAGCTTATTTTATCAAACCAAGAAGCAGGAAGAATGGTACGAGATGCAGAAGATGAGATTCACATACGGACTAATGGTTTGCCCAAGCCCAAAATTTCTCCACGAAAAAGTGTCAACACAGATCAGAGAATATTCGCTCGCGTTCATGGAACAATGGGAATTTCAAGTCTACTTGCTGTTCATCAAGCATATAGAGACAGAGAAAAGGCAGAAAGGTCTGCTGCCAAAATGGAAAATATTTTGAACTTACGTGATGAAAAAGATCGGGCAAAGGAAAGAATCAGGTTATTTAACGAGGAAAAGCGTAACCAAGCCTTAAGAAAACGTGACCAAGAAAGAGCTCAGATGTTGGAAGCTTTGGAAAGACGGGAAATGAAAAGACTTAGCTATTTAGATAAAAGACATGACCTTAAAGCAAGGTCATCAGAAATGTCAAGAACATTTAAAGCTGATTTTACATTTATTACAGAATTTAGTACCCAACATACCTCAGTATCAAATGCTTTAATGAGACATGATAAACAGACAAAACAAGAAGATCGGGTCACAGCTAAGTCAGATTTGGTTCAGAATCTAAAATCAACAAAACAAGATCAACAAGACATTGTAAAGAAATACTTAGAACATCGACAGTTAATGAGACAAACTGAATCCTCATTGGCTAAATCAGAACTTGATTCAAGAATGCTTCAGGAAGCTAATGAAAGAATTATGGAAGCAAAGACAAGGGTAGCCCAACAAAAACAAAGAAATGAGACTGTTAAAACTTTTTACCCTCTCCCTCAGACATTGACACCAGGTCCAGGGGCAGAGAATTCAGATAGAATGTCAGCCCCTCCGAGGTACACCCCTGGGGCTACACATTATGAGGCAAACATCATTGTTGCTGAAGGAAGAATTGGAAGACATCATACAATGATATTATGAGAACTGTTGCTATGGTTTTATAAAATTGATATATTTATATATACAACCTACGAAGTTTGAGTGTAAATTCCTGTAAATTTATGTAAATGATACATGCAAACTATAAGTCTGGCTATCCACAATAATCACATTATAAAATTAAGAAAAGAATATGTGCATGAAAATCAGAAGGCTAATTGTATGGTATTCAGAGTCAAAAATTAAAGTATTTAGATAGTATTTTAAAAGCACTTCTTCAACTTACAATCACAAACAGTTTTGATATTGACAGTCAACAATTCAATCAAATCTCATGGCCCACCAAGTTAACTTTCACAAAGGGGTCTGTAAGACAAGATTTTAAATTAAAACAATGTGAAATGTTTAACTGAAGATAAAGATAGTAAAAGTTTTAACAGAAGTAAATACAGTCAAATCTGTATTAAGAGGTCACCTTTGGGACAAAGAAAAAGTGACCTTATAAGACAGGTGACCTCTTAAAAGAGGTTCAATTCATAGGAAATTTTCTATGACAGGACAAGAAAAAGGTGACCTTTTAATACAGATGACTGCTTAATAGAGGTGACCACATGGACAGGTTTGCCTGTATATTGTCCACTATTTTTTTTTATGATTGTAATCAGATTTGATCTGCTGATGTTTTTTCCTGTAAGTTACACTCACTCTTCTGTTGTAGAATAATTATATAAAAGTGTTATTGCACACGTCTAAGTTATGTGACTTTGTTTTCTTAAGAGCACAATCTCATGTATCATTATAACATGGATTCAGTAATGTGTTGGCCAAGAGCTTGTTGGCACTGGGCATTTTCTTGCAGCTGTAATTGATTTAATCTCTGATTTAATTTGAATCTCATAATTTCACCAGTAATGTCTTCAGAATCAGTTCTAAATAATAAACTTATTGATAGAACTTTTACTGCTCTAGTATGTATGCTTTAATACTTGCCAAAAATTAAGCTTTATTTCAAATTCCAATCTTTGATTTAACAAAGAATTTAACGGGAAAAAAAAGTAGCTTTAAGATCAGTTATAAATATCAGGTAATTCAATATTTTTCAGTCATCGACTTTAGCAGTGGTTCGGTGGCCCACGGCCAGTGAAAATTGATTCGGACCAGTGACTTTTGCCAAATATTTTCAATAGAATCTATATAAATATTCTAATTTTGAAGTTTTCGGGCCAGTAAATTCGAAAGTCTAATTTCGAAGACTGATTTTTATAAACTAATATGTCTATTTATTTTAAAAACATGACATGATACAATTCCAAGGTACTTTTGTATAAATATTGAAATATATTGATCAGTGAATAGAATATTTAAATGGTAGAGTACATTTAGGTCAACAATGTCAACAATATACTAAAGTAATTAAAACTTCTAAATATAACTAAAAATAAAACTGTTTAAACCAAGGATAACCCATAAAAGCCATTTAGCTTATTACCAGTGGGGTCAATTCAAGATTAATATGTCAATTATAAAACTGTGAAAAGAGAGTTTTTTAAAGAGAAGAACTTAAGATGTATAACCTTAATAGATATACTTGAGCCAAAGAAAGTTAGATTTATTTTTTTGACAGAAAAATAGGGATGCAGGACAGTAGTATTTTACCCCCACCCCCTTTGATTACCATTTTCAAGGGGACAGCATAAGAATATGGTGCAGAAATCATATCTAAAATTTTCTGTGTATCTCTCTTTAAGTATTAAAAAAATAAACTCCTTTTCAGTCAATTTCTAGAGTGAACAAAAAGCATTAATTTGGAATTTTGGAATCCAGGCATTTTTGGGACTTTATGTTAGATATGAGAAAATTTCCTATTTGAGTAATAGGTGAAAGAAAATGCTAAGATATATAGAAATTAAATTTGTCTTTGCTTATGATGAAAGTCAACTCTACAAAAATATCTTAAAACACAATTCTCTTTATTATCTCCCTTTAAATCGTTAAAATATAATCTTCGAAATTATTTATTACAATGATAGAATTTGCAACATGAAATTATTGATCCACATATGTAGCAAAATTTATCTGCACATATAAAAACAAAAAATAGGATTAAAAAAAAAATTTAAAGGGAGATAATATGTACTCATATCAAGGGAGATAATTGTTTGAAAAGTACTGAATTAAATGTATTTTATTGATTCAACTGTTTTAACACAGACATTTCGTTACTTTTTAGCTCACCTGGCCATAGGCCATGTGAGCTTTTGTCATGGGTAAGCGTCCGTCCGTCCATCCGTTAGCTTTTCACATTTAAATCTTCTTCTCTGAAACCGCTGAACAGATTTCAACCAAACTTGCCAGAAATGTTCACTGGATGGTCCTCTACCAGATTTGTGTTTTTGGTGCTGATTTGAAATCCAACATGGCTGCCAGGGTCCATAATGTGTTCTCATTGGCTGAAATTTAAAAAATCTTCTTGTCAGAAACCACTAAGTCAATTGAATTGTGACTTTGCAGGAATGATCATTGGGTGGTCCTGTACTAAAATTGTGAATCGTTTGCCGATCGGAAATTCAAGATGGCCACCATGACTCGACTTAGTTTAACATTGGACCCTATGGGAATTTCACATTTTCATCTTTTTTTTTCTGAAACCACAAAACAGATTTGAACCAAACTTGGCAGAAATGTTCATTGGATGGTCATATACAAGATTTTTGTTTTTGGCGCTGATCGGAAATCCAACATGGCTGCCAGGGCCCATAATGTGTTCTGATTGGTCGAAATTTTAAAAATCTTCTTGTTAGAAACCACTAAGCCAATTGAATTGTGACTTTGCAGGAATGATCATTGGGTGGTCCTGTACTAAACTTGTGAATCGTTTGCCGATCGAAAATTCAAGATGGCCACCATGACTCGACTTAGTTTAACATAGGAACCTATGGGAATTTCACATTTTCATCTTTTTTTCTGAAACCACATAACAGATTTGAATCAAACTTGGCAGAAATGTTCATTGTATGGTCATATACAAGATTTGTGTTTTTGGTGCTGATCGGAAATCCAACATGGCTGCCAGGGCCCATAATGTGTTCTGATTGGTCGAAATTTTAAAAATCTTCTTGTTAGAAACCACTAAGCCAATTGAATTGTGGCTTTGGAGGAATGATCATTGGGTGGTCCTGTACTAAATTTGTGAATCGTTTGCTGATCGGAAATTCAAGATGGCCACCATGACTCAACTTAATTTTAACATAGGACCCTATGGAAAAAATGTTTAAAAGTCTTCTCCTCTGAAACCAGTAAGTCAGTTTAAAGCAAACATGGCATGAATGGTCCTTAGGTGGTCAACTTTCAAAATTATGTCCTGTGACCCCGACCTCCATCCAAGATGGCCGCCATCAGCAAGCATATTTTTAACATAGGACCCTATGGGAAAAATGTTTAAAAAATGTTTCCTCTGAAATCAGTAAGCCAATTTAAAGCAAACATGGCATGAATGGTCCTTAAATGGTCAACTTTCAAAATTATATCCAGTGACCCAAAACTCCATCCAAGATGGCCACCATCAGTGGACATAGTTTTAACATAGGACCCTATGGGAAATATGTTTAAAAATCTTCTTCTCTGAAACCAGTAAGCCAATTTAAAGCAAACATGGCATGGATGGTCCTTAAGTGGTCAATTTTCAAAATTGTGTCCAGTGACCCTGACCTCCATCCAAGATGGCCGCCTTCAGCGGACATACTGTAGTTTTAACATAGGACCCTATGGGAGAAAATGTTTTAAAATCTTCTCCTCTGAAACCAGTAAGCCAATATAGCAAACATGTCATCGATGGTCCTTAGGTGGTCAACTTCCAAAATTGTGTTCAGTGATCCCGATCTCGGTTCAAAATGGCCACTGTCAGCAGACATAGTTTTAATATAGGACCCTATGGGAAAATTGTTTAAAAATCTTCTCTTCTGAAACCAGTCAGCCAATTTAAAGCAAACATGGCATGGATGGTCCTTGGGTAGTATACTTTCAAAATTGTGTCCGGTGACCACGACCTCCATCCAAGATGGCTGCCATGAGCAGACATAGTTTTAACATAGAACCCTATGGCAGTATGGGATTTGAATAGTAACTTAGATGTATTCGGCATGCAGACATTCTTAAGAGGACTTATTTATGTCAGGTGAGCGATACAGGCTCACCTGAGCCTCTAGTTTGTTATGTTATACATAAACTGTAAGACATAATTAGTTGTTTAACAACACTATCATCTATATAATATTTCATTGTTAACATTGTAATGTTTTGTAACACTATCACCTGTATTTCATTGTTACGACTGTACCTTTCATTTATGTGTGTTTATAGTTTTAGTCACAATAATTTCTAGTCTTGTAACTCAGCTTAATTAGAAGCCACCGTATTGATATCTAGCTTGTCAGATATTTAGGTCTGTAATATCAAGCAGATATTCTTTATTGGTAATTTAGAAATTTTTCATTGATCTCACCAAGTCATTGAACTGACGCTGGTACTGAAAATTATCGTTAAATGTGATGTCAAATACATTAAGAAGTTACTGTTAAAAACATTTATATTGAAGGTCTTGAGGAACATTATCAGACTCACTATGATACTAGTGATATTGTCTGTCTCAACTTCAAAATTGCTGTTATTCTATGTGCGTTTTTCCCAAGTAGCAGGATGACAATTATGGAGAAGTTAAAAGTTTTAAGTTTATCCAAAAAAATAAGATAGTCAAATATTACAGCAGCCAATTTGTACTGATATTAAAATATCATTACACACAAGGTTCTGTTTTATGACTTGTACCTATATATCCAGTAAACTAGAAATCAAAGTGGTGTTGCTCAACTTTAATATTTATATAATATATAAAGTAGTTCTACAATTAGTGCTTTGTGCCAATATTTAATAAAAGAAAGCTTTAAATTTGTACAATAGATCGTTTGTCAAAGACTACAAGTGTAGAACAATTTGCTGTACATGGACAGCTTGTTTTTATTTAGAGGTGGTAGACATTGTCTCCTTTTAATTTGCAGCTTAAAAAGCATATTAGCAGTAATAAAATGAAAAACAAGGAAGACCACTCTGTCAGAACAGTCCCAAAATCTAGTAGAAAAACAAGGAAGACCACTCTGTCAGAACAGTCCCAAAATCTAGTAGAAAAACAAGGAAGACCACTCTGTCAGAACAGTCCCAAAATCTAGTAGAAAAACAAGGAAGACCACTGTCAGAACAGTCCCAAAATCTAGTAGAAAAACAAGGAAGACCACTCAGAACAGTCCCAAAATCTAGTAGAAAAACAAGGAAGACCACTCTGTCAGAACAGTCCCAAAATCTAATAGAAAAACAAGGAAGACCACTCTGTCAGAACAGTCCCAAAATCTAATAGAAAAACAAGGAAGACCACTCTGTCAGAACAGTCCCAAAATCTAATAGAAAAACAAGGAAGACCACTCTGTCAGAACAGTCCTAAAATCTAATAGAAAAACAAGGAAGACCACTCTGTCAGAACAGTCCCAAAATCTAATAGAAAAACAAGGAAGACCACTCTGTCAGAACAGTCCCAAAATCTAATAGAAAAATCGTGGAAACTGAGGCAAATTTGATACTCCTAATACAAATATAAATGAACACTCTAATTCCTGGCTTGATACAGGCAATGTAATCAAAAGTGGCAGAGTTCAATTAATTTTATGGACCTCCTTTCACAGTGAAATGATATGGTCATGGAAGTGGAGTTGATTTTGGAATTAAAAAATTTTAAATATTCACATATTTGTATGTTTATATATATGCCTGAATATTTCAAATGAACAATTTTATGTAAAATTTCTTGTGAAATAAGCATAGTTCTATATCCAGTCTTTGCAATTATTTCTCCTTGAAGAATCAAGGTATTTCGTTTTGTGAAAAAGACGGGTTTTTTAATCATAGAATGTATGTTTTTAATGCATGGTAATTCTGAAATTAATTTTACAATTCATGAAAAACTTGTTGTTAAAAATATTTGAAAGATTTTTTCCCCCGTGTACTTTGATGATTTATAATAATTTTAAGTACTAAATCCTATTTTTATATCAATCTTTACCTGCCCAGTTTATCTACAGTAATACTAACATTGTATGCTGTCATGTGATTTGGCACCATTATGCTCATTGGCTGCTATTTATACTCCTTCCCCGGCCTTTAATATGGAGGTTCCTGACAGTAATGTCTCAAGATTCTTGAGGAAAAGAAAGAGATTATCTTGAAAATCAAAAAGGAATTAAATGCCATATTTTGTTTTACAAACATGTGATATAATTGTTTGTTTACAAACATGTGATATAATTGTTTGTTTACAAACATATGATATAATTGTTTGTTTACAAACATGTGACATAATTGTTTGTTTACAAACATGTGACATAATTGTTTGTTTACAAACATGTGATATAATTGTTTGTTTACAAACATTGTGATATAATTGTTTGCTTACAAACATGTGATATAATTGTTTGTTTACAAACATGTGATATATTTTTTTGTTTTATACAAACATGTGATATAATTGTTTGTTTACAAACATGTGATATGATTGTTTGTTTACAAACATGTGATATAATTGTTTGTTTACAAACATGTGATATACTTGCTTGTTTACAAACATGTGATATACTTGCTTGTTTACAAACATGTGATATAATTGTTTGTTTACAAACATGTGATATAATTGTTTGTTTACAAGCATGTGATATAATTGTTTGTTTACAAACATGTGATATAATTGTTTGTTTACAAACATGTGATATAATTGTTTGTTTTGTTATCAATTCTTTTTATCTTGAAACAGATCTTATTTCTTTATATTTATATTGTTTATTTTTCTTTCATACATTTGTAAATAAATAGTTAAATTCTTCAATGTTTTGGTTGAATTATTTTCTTCACATTGTGTAGTTAATATTTAATCCTTTAAGAAGAATTACGTTCACACTATCTCACTTATGCTTTATGGATATATTAATGCTCCAATCTCCATCAGATATTGTGAAAATATTGAAGTTGCTGACCTAGTTTAAAGATTCATTTCTTGTTCATTAGTATGAGGCACCACTTTCAAAGGCCATGTTAGCATTTGCAATCACTTGGTGTCTGTCCATCATCTGTTAACTTTTCACATTTTAATCTTCTTCTGCAAGATTTCTCAACCAAATGGAATCAAACTTTACAGGGATGGTTCCTGGGAATAGGAGATTCAGATTTTTACGAATGAAGTTGATCCTTCTTGGGGAGGGGCTATAAGTGGGCCTAAAAGGGGTAATTTTGTAAATCTTAACACATTTCTTCTCAAGAATCATTAATATAAAAGTAACAATGTATGTTTTGTAGATCATTGTTTGTTCTTTTGTACTTTTTCTTTTGGTCATTGTGTTGTCAATTTACGGCTTCTGATTACCCCTTTGGTATCTTTAAACTCTTCTTGCTGTGTAGCATCAATAAGATATTTAGATTTAGATTTGTACAAACGTTCCAGGGTCTATGGGGCATGAGCCCTAGCAATCCAAATTTGAGAAGCAACATGTACCAATTTTATAGTCTTTTGTTTGACCAGATCAGAGCTTGAATCACCACACTCGAGGTGAGCATGCTAACCATGATGCTGTCTGTACCACCACACTCGAGGTGAGCATGCTAACCATGATGCTGTCTGAATCACCACACTCGAGGTGAGCATGCTAACCATGATGCTGTCTGTACCACCACACTCGAGGTGAGCATGCTAACCATGATGTTGTCTGTACCACCACACTCGAGGTGAGCATGCTAACCATGATGCTGTCTGTACCACCACACTCGAGGTGAGCATGCTAACCATGATGTTATCTGTACCACCACACTCGAGGTGAGCATGCTAACCATGATGTTGTCTGTACCACCACACTCGAGGTGAGCATGCTAACCATGATGTTGTCTGTACCACCACACTCGAGGTGAGCATGCTAACCATGATGTTGTCTGTACCACCACACTCGAGGTGAGCATGCTAACCATGATGCTGTCTGTACCACCACACTCGAGGCAAGCATGCTAACCATGATGTTGTCTGTACCACCACAGTCGAGGCAAGCATGCTAACCATGATGTTGTCTGTACCACCACACTCGAGGCCAGCATGCTAACCATGATGCTGTCTGTACCACCACACTCGAGGTGAGCATGCTAACCATGATGCTGTCTGTACCACCACACTTGAGGTGAGCATGCTAACCATGATGCTGTCTGTACCACCACACTCGAGGCCAGCATGCTAACCATGATGTTGTCTGTACCACCACACTCGAGGTGAGCATGCTAACCATGATGTAGTCTGTACCACCACACTCGAGGTGAGCATGCTAACCATGATGTTGTCTGTACCACCACACTTGAGGCCAGCATGCTAACCATGATGCTGTCTGTACCACCACACTCGAGGTGAGCATGCTAACCATGATGTTGTCTGTACCACCACACTCGAGGTGAGCATGCTAACCATGATGCTGTCTGTACCACCACACTCGAGGCCAGCATGCAAACCATGATGCTGTCTGTACCACCACACTCGAGGTGAGCATGCTAACCATGATGCTGTCTGTACCACCACACTCAAGGCCAGCATGCTAACCATGATGTTGTCTGTACCACCACACTCGAGGTGAGCATGCTAACCATGATGCTGTCTGTACCACCACACTCGAGGTGAGCATGCTAACCATGATGTTGTCTGTACCACCACACTCAAGGCCAGCATGCTAACCATGATGCTGTCTGTACCACCACACTCGAGGTGAGCATGCTAACCATGATGCTGTCTGTACCACCACACTCGAGGTGAGCATGCTAACCATGATGTTGTCTGTACCACCACACTTGAGGCCAGCATGCTAACCATGATGCTGTCTGTACCACCACACTCGAGGTGAGCATGCTAACCATGATGTTGTCTGTACCACCACACTTGAGGCCAGCATGTTAACCATGATGCTGTCTGTACCACCACACTCGAGGTGAGCATGCTAACCATGATGTTGTCTGTACCACCACACTCGAGGTGAGCATGCTAACCATGATGCTGTCTGTACCACCACACTCGAGGTGAGCATGCTAACCATGATGCTGTCTGTACCACCACACTTGAGGTGAGCATGCTAACCATGATGCTGTCTGTACCACCACACTCGAGGCCAGCATGCTAACCATGATGTTGTCTGTACCACCACACTCGAGGTGAGCATGCTAACCATGATGTAGTCTGTACCACCACACTCGAGGTGAGCATGCTAACCATGATGTTGTCTGTACCACCACACTTGAGGCCAGCATGCTAACCATGATGCTGTCTGTACCACCACACTCGAGGTGAGCATGCTAACCATGATGCTGTCTGTACCACCACACTCGAGGCCAGCATGCAAACCATGATGCTGTCTGTACCACCACACTCGAGGTGAGCATGCTAACCATGATGCTGTCTGTACCACCACACTCGAGGTGAGCATGCTAACCATGATGTTGTCTGTACCACCACACTTGAGGCCAGCATGCTAACCATGATGCTGTCTGTACCACCACACTCGAGGTGAGCATGCTAACCATGATGCTGTCTGTACCACCACACTCGAGGCCAGCATGCTAACCATGATGCTGTCTGTACCACCACACTCGAGGTGAGCATGATAACCATGATGTTGTCTGTACCACCACACTCGAGGTGAGCATGCTAACCATGATGTTGTCTGTACCACCACACTCGAGGTGAGCATGCTAACCATGATGTTGTCTGTACCACCACACTCGAGGTGAGCATGCTAACCATGATGTTATCTGTACCACCACACTCGAGGTGAGCATGCTAACCATGATGTTGTCTGTACCACCACACTCGAGGTGAGCATGCTAACCATGATGCTGTCTGTACCACCACACTCGAGGTGAGCATGCTAACCATGATGTTGTCTGTACCACCACACTCGAGGTGAGCATGCTAATCATGATGTTGTCTGTACTACCACACTCGAGGTGAGCATGCTAACCATGATGTTGTCTGTACCACCACACTCGAGGTGAGCATGCTAACCATGATGTTGTCTGTACCACCACACTCGAGGTGAGCATGCTAACCATGATGCTGTCTGTACCACCACACTCGAGGTGAGCATGCTAACCATGATGTTGTCTGTACCACCACACTCGAGGTGAGCATGCTAACCATGATGTTGTCTGTACCACCACACTCGAGGTGAGCATGCTAACCATGATGTTGTCTGTACCACCACACTCGAGGTGAGCATGCTAACCATGTTGTCTGTACCACCACACTCGAGGTGAGCATGCTAACCATGATGCTGTCTGTACCACCACACTCGAGGTGAGCATGCTAACCATGATGTTGTCTATACCACCACACTCGAGGTGAGCATGCTAACCATGATGTTGTCTGTACCACCACACTCGAGGTCAGCATGCTAACCATGATGCTGTCTGTACCACCACACTCGAGGTGAGCATGCTAACCATGATGCTGTCTGTACCACCACACTCGAGGTGAGCATGCTAACCATGATGTTGTCTGTACCACCACACTCGAGGTGAGCATGCTAACCATGATGCTGTCTGTACCACCACACTCGAGGTGAGCATGCTAACCATGATGCTGTCTGTACCATCACACTCGAGGTGAGCATGCTAACCATGATGTTGTCTGTACCACCACACTCGAGGTGAGCATGCTAACCATGATGTTGTCTATACCACCACACTCGAGGTGACCATGCTAACCATGATGCTGTCTGTACCACCACACTCGAGGTGAGCATGCTAACCATGATGCTGTCTGTACCACCACACTCGAAGTGAGCATGCTAACCATGATGTTGTCTGTACCACCACACTCGAGGCCAGCATCCTAACCATGATGCTGTCTGTACCACCACACTCGAGGTGAGCATGCTAACCATGATGCTGTCTGTACCACCACACTCGAGGTGAGCATGCTAACCATGATGTTGTCTGTACCACCACACTCGAGGCCAGCATGCTAACCATGATGCTGTCTGTACCACCACACTCGAGGTGAGCATGCTAACCATGATGCTGTCTACCACCACACTCGAGGTGAGCATGCTAACCATGATGCTGTCTGTACCACCACACTCGAGGTGAGCATGCTAACCATGATGCTGTCTGTACCACCACACTCGAAGTGAGCATGCTAACCATGATGTTGTATGTACCACCACACTCGAGGCAAGCATGCTAACCATGATGTTGTCTGTACCACCACACTCGAGGCCAGCATGCTAACCATGATGTTGTCTGTACCACCACACTCGAGGTGAGCATGCTAACCATGATGCTGTCTGTACCACCACACTCGAGGTGAGCATGCTAACCATGATGCTGTCTGTACCACCACACTCGAGGACAGCATGCTAACCATGATGTTGTCTGTACCACCACACTCGAGGTGAGCATGCTAACCATGATGCTGTCTGTACCACCACACTCGAGGTGAGCATGCTAACCATGATGTTGTCTGTACCACCACACTCGAGGTGAGCATGCTAACCATGATGCTGTCTGTACCACCACACTCGAGGTGAGCATGCTAACCATGATGCTGTCTGTACCATCACACTCGAGGTGAGCATGCTAACCATGATGTTGTCTGTACCACCACACTCGAGGTGAGCATGCTAACCATGATGTTGTCTATACCACCACACTCGAGGTGACCATGCTAACCATGATGCTGTCTGTACCACCACACTCGAGGTGAGCATGCTAACCATGATGCTGTCTGTACCACCACACTCGAAGTGAGCATGCTAACCATGATGTTGTCTGTACCACCACACTCGAGGCCAGCATCCTAACCATGATGCTGTCTGTACCACCACACTCGAGGTGAGCATGCTAACCATGATGCTGTCTGTACCACCACACTCGAGGTGAGCATGCTAACCATGATGTTGTCTGTACCACCACACTCGAGGCCAGCATGCTAACCATGATGCTGTCTGTACCACCACACTCGAGGTGAGCATGCTAACCATGATGCTGTCTACCACCACACTCGAGGTGAGCATGCTAACCATGATGCTGTCTGTACCACCACACTCGAGGTGAGCATGCTAACCATGATGCTGTCTGTACCACCACACTCGAGGTGAGCATGCTAACCATGATGTTGTCTGTACCACCACACTCGAAGTGAGCATGCTAACCATGATGTTGTATGTACCACCACACTCGAGGCAAGCATGCTAACCATGATGTTGTCTGTACCACCACACTCGAGGCCAGCATGCTAACCATGATGTTGTCTGTACCACCACACTCGAGGTGAGCATGCTAACCATGATGCTGTCTGTACCACCACACTCGAGGTGAGCATGCTAACCATGATGCTGTCTGTACCACCACACTCGAGGACAGCATGCTAACCATGATGTTGTCTGTACCACCACACTCGAGGTGAGCATGCTAACCATGATGTTGTCTGTACCACCACACTCGAGGCCAGCTTGCTAACCATGATGTTGTCTGTACCACCACACTCGAAGTGAGCATGCTAACCATGATGTTGTCTGTACCACCACACTCGAGGCCAGCATGCTAACCATGATGCTGTCTGTACCACCACACTCGAGGTGAGCATGCTAACCATGATGCTGTCTGTACCACCACACTCGAGGTGAGCATGCTAACCATGATGTTGTCTGTACCACCACACTCGAGGTCAGCATGCTAACCATGATGCTGTCTGTACCACCACACTCGAGGTGAGCATGCTAACCATGATGCTGTCTGTACCACCACACTCGAGGTGAGCATGCTAACCATGATGTTGTCTGTACCACCACACTCGAGGCCAGCATGCTAACCATGATGCTGTCTGTACCACCACACTAGAGGTGAGCATGCTAACCATGATGCTGTCTACCACCACACTCGAGGTGAGCATGCTAACTATGATGCTGTCTGTACCACCAAACTCGAGGTGAGCATGCTAACCATGATGCTGTCTGTACCACCACACTCGAGACCAGCTTGCTAACCATGATGTTGTCTGTACCACCACACTCGAGGTGAGCATGCTAACCATGATGTTGTCTGTACCACCACACTCGAGGTGAGCATGCTAACCATGATGTTGTCTGTACCACGACACTCGAGGTGAGCATGCTAACCATCATGTTGTCTGTACCACCACACTCGAGGCAAGCATGCTAACCATGATGCTGTCTGTACCACCACACTCGAGGCCAGCATGCTAACCATGATGTTGTCTGTACCACCACACTCGAGGTGAGCATGCTAACCATGATGTTGTCTGTACCACCACACTCGAGGTGAGCATGCTAACCATGATGTTGTCTGTACCACCACACTCGAGGTGAGCATGCTAACCATGATGTTGTCTGTACCACCACACTCGAGGTGAGCATGCTAACCATGATGTTGTCTGTACCACCACACTCGAGGTGAGCATGCTAACCATGATGCTGTCTGTACCACCACACTCGAGGCCAGCATGCTAACCATGATGTCTGTACCACCACACTCGAGGCAAGCATGCTAACCATGATGCTGTCTGTACCACCACACTCGAGGCCAGCATGCTAACCATGATGTTGTCTGTACCACCACACTCGAGGTGAGCATGCTAACCATGATGTTGTCTGTACCACCACACTCGAGGCCAGCATGCTAACCATGATGTTGTCTGTACCACCACACTCGAGGTGAGCATGCTAACCATGATGTTGTCTGTACCACCACACTCGAGGTGAGCATGCTAACCATGATGTTGTCTGTACCACCACACTCGAGGTGAGCATGCTAACCATGATGTTGTCTGTACCACCACACTCGAGGCAAGCATGCTAACCATGATGTTGTCTGTACCACCACACTCGAGGGCAGCATGCTAACCATGATGTTGTCTGTACCACCACACTCGAGGTGAGCATGCTAACCATGATGCTGTCTGTACCACCACACTCGAGGTGAGCATGCTAACCATGATGTTGTCTGTACCACCACACTCGAGGTGAGCATGCTAACCATGATGTTGTCTGTACCACCACACTCGAGGTGAGCATGCTAACCATGATGTTGTCTGTACCACCACACTCGAGGTGAGCATGCTAACCATGATGTTGTCTGTACCACCACACTCGAGGTGAGCATGCTAACCATGATGTTGTCTGTACCACCACACTCGAGGTGAGCATGCTAACCATGATTTGTCTGTACCACCACACTCGTGGTCAGCATGCTAACCATGATGTTGTCTGTACCACCACACTCGAGGTGAGCATGCTAACCATGATGTTGTCTGTACCACCACACTCGAGGTGAGCATGCTAACCATGATATTGTCTGTACCACCACACTCGAGGCCAGCATGCTAACAATGATGTTGTCTGTACCACCACACTCGAGGTGAGCATGCTAACCATGATGTTGTCTGTACCACCACACTCGAGGTGAGCATGCTAACCATGATGTTGTCTGTACCACCACACTCGAGGTGAACATGCTAACCATGATGTTGTCTGTACCACCACACTCGAGGTGAGCATGCTAACCATGATGTTGTCTGTACCACCACACTCGAGGTGAGCATGCTAACCATGATGTTTTCTGTACCACCACACTCGAGGCCAGCATGCTAACCATGATGTTGTCTGTACCATCACACTCGAGGTGAGCATGCTAACCATGATGCTGTCTGTACCATCACACTCGAGGTGAGCATGCTAACCATGATGCTGTCTGTACCACCACACTCGAGGTCAGCATGCTAACCATGATGTTGTCTGTACCACCACACTCGAGGTGAGCATGCTAACCATGATGTTGTCTGTACCACCACACTCGAGGTGAGCATGCTAACCATGATGTTGTCTGTACCACCACACTCGAGGTGAGCATGCTAACCATGATGTTGTCTGTACCACCACACTCGAGGCCAGCATGCTAACAATGATGTTGTCTGTACCACCACACTCGAGGTGAGCATGCTAACCATGATGTTGTCTGTACCACCACACTCGAGGCAAGCATGCTAACCATGATGTTGTCTGTACCACCACACTCGAGGGCAGCATGCTAACCATGATGTTGTCTGTACCACCACACTCGAGGTGAGCATGCTAACCATGATGTTGTCTGTACCACCACACTCGAGGTGAGCATGCTAACCATGATGTTGTCTGTACCACCACACTCGAGGTGAGCATGCTAACCATGATGTTGTCTGTACCACCACACTCGAGGTGAGCATGCTAACCATGATGTTGTCTGTACCACCACACTCGAGGTGAGCATGCTAACCATGATGTTGTCTGTACCACCACACTCGAGGTGAGCATGCTAACCATGATGTTGTCTGTACCACCACACTCGAGGTGAGCATGCTAACCATGATGTTGTCTGTACCACCACACTCGAGGTGAGCATGCTAACCATGATGTTGTCTGTACCACCACACTCGAGGTGAGCATGCTAACCATGATATTGTCTGTACCACCACACTCGAGGCCAGCATGCTAACACTGATGTTGTCTGTACCACCACACTCGAGGTGAGCATGCTAACCATGATGTTGTCTGTACCACCACACTCGAGGTGAGCATGCTAACCATGATGTTGTCTGTACCACCACACTCGAGGTGAGCATGCTAACCATGATGTTGTCTGTACCACCACACTCGAGGTGAGCATGCTAACCATGATGTTGTCTGTACCACCACACTCGAGGTGAGCATGCTAACCATGATGTTTTCTGTACCACCACACTCGAGGCCAGCATGCTAACCATGATGTTGTCTGTACCATCACACTCGAGGTGAGCATGCTAACCATGATGCTGTCTGTACCACCACACTCGAGGTGAGCATGCTAACCATGATGTTGTCTGTACCACCACACTCGAGGTGAGCATGCTAACCATGATGTTGTCTGTACCACCACACTCGAGGTGAGCATGCTAACCATGATGTTGTCTGTACCACCACACTCGAGGTGAGCATGCTAACCATGATGTTGTCTGTACCACCACACTCGAGGCCAGCATGCTAACAATGATGTTGTCTGTACCACCACACTCGAGGTGAGCATGCTAACCATGATGTTGTCTGTACCACCACACTCGAGGTGAGCATGCTAACCATGATGTTGTCTGTACCACCACACTCGAGGTGAGCATGCTAACCATGATGTTGTCTGTACCACCACACTCGAGGTGAGCATGCTAACCATGATGTTGTCTGTACCACCACACTCGAGGCCACCATGCTAACCATGATGTTGTCTGTACCACCACACTCGAGATGAGCATGCTAACCATGATGTTGTCTGTACCACCACACTCGAGGTGAGCATGCTAAACATGATGTTGTCTGTACCACCACACTCAAGGCCAGCATGCTAACCATGATGTTGTCTGTACCACCACACTCGAGGTGAGCATGCTAACCATGATGTTGTCTGTACCACCACACTTGAGGCCAGCATGCTAACCATGATGTTGTCTGTACCACCACACTCAAGGCCAGCATGCTAACCATGATGTTGTCTGTACCACCACACTCGAGGTGAGCATGCTAACCATGATGTTGTCTGTACCACCACACTCGAGGTGAGCATGCTAACCATGATGTTGTCTGTACCACCACACTCGAGGTGAGCATGCTAACCATGATGTTGTCTGTACCACCACACTCGAGGTGAGCATGCTAACCATGATGTTGTCTGTACCACCACACTCGAGGTGAGCATGCTAACCATGATGTTGTCTGTACCACCACACTCGAGGTGAGCATGCTAACCATGATGTTGTCTGTACCACCACACTCGAGGCCAGCATGCTAACAATGATGTTGTCTGTACCACCACACTTGAGGCCAGCATGCTAACCATGATGCTGTCTGTACCACCACACTTGAGGTCAGCATGCTAACCATGATGCTGTCTGTACCACCACACTCGAGGTGAGCATGCTAACCATGATGCTGTCTGTACTACCACACTCGAGGTCAGCATGCTAACCATGATGTTGTCTGTACCACCACACTCGAGGCCAGCATGCTAACCATGATGCTGTCTGTACCACCACACTCGAGGTGAGCATGCTAACCATGATGTTGTCTGTACCACCACACTCGAGGTGAGCGTGCTAACCATGATGTTGTCTGCACCACCACACTCGAGGTCAGCATGCTAACCATGATGTTGTCTGTACCACCACACTCGAAGTCAGCATGCTAACCATGATGTTGTCTGTACCACCACACTCGAGGTGAGCATGCTAACCATGATGTTGTCTGTACCACCACACTCGAGGTCAGCATGCTAACCATGATGCTGTCTGTACCACCACACTCGAGGCCAGCATGCAAACCATGAAGTTGTCTGTATCACCACACTCGAGGTCAGCATGCTAACCATGATGTTGTCTGTACCACCACACTCGAGGCCAGCATGCTAACCATGATGCTGTCTGTACCACCACACTCGAGGTGAGCATGCTAACCATGATGTTGTCTGTACCACCACACTCGAGGTGAGCATCCTAACCATGATGCTGTCTGTACCACCACACTCGAAGTCAGCATACTAACTATGATGTTGTCTGTACCACCACACTCGAGGTGAGCATGCTAACCATGATGTTGTCTGTACCACCACACTCGAGGCAAGCATGCTAACCATGATGTTGTCTGTACCACCACACTCCAGGCCAGCATGCTAACCATGATGTTGTTTGTACCACCACACTTGAGGCCAGCATGCTAACCATGATGTTGTCTGTACCACCACACTCGAGGCCAGCATGCTAACCATGATGTTGTCTGTACCACCACACTCGAGGCCAGCATGCTAACCATGATGTTGTCTGTACCACCACACTCGAGGTGAGCATGCTAACCATGATGTTGTCTGTACCACCACACTCGAGGCCAGCATGCTAACCATGATGTTGTCTGTACCACCACACTCGAGGTGAGCATGCTAACCATGACGTTGTCTGTACCACCACACTCGAGGTGAGCATGCTAACCATGATGTTGTCTGTACCACCACACTCGAGGTGAGGATGCTAACCATGATGTTGTCTGTACCACCACACTCGAGGTGAGCATGCTAACCATGATGTTGTCTGTACCACCACACTCAAGGCCAGCATGCTAACCATGATGTTGTCTGTACCACCACACTCGAGGTGAGCATGCTAACCATGATGTTGTCTGTACCACCACACTCGAGGTGAGCATGCTAACCATCATGTTGTCTGTACCACCACACTCAAGGCCAGCATGCTAACCATGATGTTGTCTGTACCACCACACTCGAGGTGAGCATGCTAACCATGATGTTGTCTGTACCACCACACTTGAGGCCAGCATGCTAACCATGATGTTGTCTGTACCACCACACTCAAGGCCAGCATGCTAACCATGATGTTGTCTGTACCACCACACTCGAGGTGAGCATGCTAACCATGATGTTGTCTGTACCACCACACTCGAGGTGAGCATGCTAACCATGATGTTGTCTGTACCACCACACTCGAGGTGAGCATGCTAACCATGATGTTGTCTGTACCACCACACTCGAGGTGAGCATGTTAACCATAATGTTGTCTGTACCACCACACTCGAGGCCAGCATGCTAACCATGATGTTGTCTGTACCATCACACTCGAGGTGAGCATGCTAACCATGATGTTGTCTGTACCACCACACTCGAGGTGAGCATGCTAACCATGATGTTGTCTGTACAACCACACTCGAGGTGAGCATGCTAACCATGATGTTGTCTGTACCACCACACTCGAGGCCAGCATGCTAACCATGATGTTGTCTGTACCACCACACTCGAGGTGAGCATGCTAACCATGATGTTGTCTGTACCACCACACTCGAGGTAACCATGATGTTTTCTGTACCACCACACTCGAGGTAACCATGCTAACCATGATGTTGTCTGTACCACCACACTCGAGGACAGCATGCTAACCATGATGTTGTCTGTACCACCACACTCGAGGTGAGCATGCTAACCATGATGTTGTCTGTACCACCACACTCGAGGTGAGCATGTTAACCATGATGTTGTCTGTACCACCACACTCGAGGTAACCATGATGTTGTCTGTACCACCACACTCGAGGTAACCATGCTAACCATGATGTTGTCTGTACCACCACACTCAAGGCCAGCATGCTAACCATGATGCTGTCTGTACCACCACACTCCAGGCAAGCATGCTAACCATGATGTTGTCTGTACCACCACACTCGAGGTGAGCATGCTAACCATGATGCTGTCTGTACCACCACACTCGAGGCCAGCATGCTAACCATGATGTTGTCTGTACCACCACACTCGAGGTGAGCATGCTAACCATGATGTTGTCTGTACCACCACACTCGAGGCCAGCATGCTAACCATGATGTTGTCTGTACCACCACACTCGAGGCTAGCATGCTAACCATGATGTTGTCTGTACCACCACAGTCGAGGTGAGCATGCTAACCATGATGTTGTCTGTACCACCACACTCGAGGTGAGCATGCTAACCATGATGTTTTCTGTACCACCACACTCGAGGCCAGCATGCTAACCATGATGTTGTCTGTACCACCACACTCGAGGTGAGCATGCTAACCATGATGTTGTCTGTACCACCACACTCGAGGTGAGCATGCTAACCATGATGTTGTCTGTACCACCACACTCGAGGTGAGCATGCTAACCATGATGTTGTCTGTACCACCACACTCGAGGTGAGCATGCTAACCATGATGTTGTCTGTACCACCACACTCGAGGTGAGCATGCTAACCATGATGTTGTCTGTACCACCACACTCAAGGTGAGCATGCTAACCATGATGCTGTCTGTACCACCACACTCGAGGTGAGCATGCTAACCATGATGTTGTCTGTACCACCACACTCGAGGTGAGCATGCTAACCATGATGTTGTCTGTACCACCACACTCGAGGTGAGCATGCTAACCATGATGTTGTCTGTACCACCACACTCAAGGCCAGCATGCTAACCATGATGCTGTCTGTACCACCACACTCCAGGCAAGCATGCTAACCATGATGTTGTCTGTACCACCACACTCGAGGTGAGCATGCTAACCATGATGCTGTCTGTACCACCACACTCGAGGCCAGCATGCTAACCATGATGTTGTCTGTACCACCACACTCGAGGTGAGCATGCTAACCATGATGTTGTCTGTACCACCACACTCGAGGCCAGCATGCTAACCATGATGTTGTCTGTACCACCACACTCGAGGCTAGCATGCTAACCATGATGTTGTCTGTACCACCACAGTCGAGGTGAGCATGCTAACCATGATGTTGTCTGTACCACCACACTCGAGGTGAGCATGCTAACCATGATGTTTTCTGTACCACCACACTCGAGGCCAGCATGCTAACCATGATGTTGTCTGTACCATCACACTCGAGGTGAGCATGCTAACCATGATGCTGTCTGTACCACCACACTCGAGGTGAGCATGCTAACCATGATGTTGTCTGTACCACCACACTCGAGGTGAGCATGCTAACCATGATGCTGTCTGTACCATCACACTCGAGGTGAGCATGCTAACCATGATGCTGTCTGTACCACCACACTCGAGGTGAGCATGCTAACCATGATGTTGTCTGTAACATCACACTCGAGGTGAGCATGCTAACCATGATGCTGTCTGTACCACCACACTCGAGGTGAGCATGCTAACAATGATGTTGTCTGTACCACCACACTCGAGGTGAGCATGCTAACCATGATGCTGTCTGTACCACCACACTCGAGGCCAGCATGCTAACAATGATGTTGTCTGTACCACCACACTCGAGGTGAGCATGCTAACCATGATGCCGTCTGTACCACCACACTCAAGGTGAGCATGCTAACCATGATGCTGTCTGTACCACCACACTCGAGGTGAGTATGCTAACCATGATGTTGTCTGTACCACCACACTCGAGGTGAGCATGCTAACCATGATGTTGTCTGTACCACCACACTCGAGGTGAGCATGCTAACCATGATGTTGTCTGTACCACCACACTTGAGGTGAGCATGCTAACCATGATGTTGTCTGTACCACCACACTCGAGGTGAGCATGCTAACCATGATGTTGTCTGTACCACCACACTCATGCTAACCATGATGTTGTCTGTACCATCACACTCGAGGCCAGCATGCTAACCATGATGTTGTCTGTACCACCACACTCATGCTAACCATGATGTTGTCTGTACCACCACACTCATGTTAACCATGATGTTGTCTGTATGTAGGTAGAGGTATTAACCTAGAGGCCAGCATGTTAACCATGATGTTGTCTGTAGGTAGAGGTATTAACCTAGAGGCCAGCATGTTAACCATGATGTTATCTGTAGGTAGAGGTATTAACCTAGAGGCCAGCATGTTAACCATGATGTTGTCTGTAGGTAGAGGTATTAACCTAGAGGCCAGCATGTTAACCATGATGTTGTCTGTAGGTAGAGGTATTAACCTAGAGGCCAGCATGTTAACCATGATGCTGTCTGTAGGTAGAGGTATGAACCTAGAGGCCAGCATGTTAACCATGATGTTGTCTGTAGGTAGAGGTATTAACCTAGAGGCCAGCATGTTAACCATGATGTTGTCTGTAGGTAGAGGTATGAACCTAGAGGCCAGCATGTTAACCATGATGTTGTCTGTAGGTAGAGGTATGAACCTAGAGGCGAGCATGTTAACCATGATGTTGTCTGTAGGTAGAGGTATGAACCTAGAGGCCAGCATGTTAACCATGATGTTGTCTGTAGGTAGAGGTATGAACCTAGAGGCCAGCATGTTAACCATGATGTTGTCTGTAGGTAGAGGTATTAACCTAGAGGCCAGCATGTTAACCATGATGTTGTCTGTAGGTAGAGGTATTAACCTAGAGGCCAGCATATTAACCATGATGTTGTCTGTAGGTAGAGGTATTAACCTAGAGGCCAGCATGTTAACCATGATGTTGTCTGTAGGTAGAGGTATTAACCTAGAGGCCAGCATGTTAACCATGATGTTGTCTGTAGGTAGAGGTATTAACCTAGAGGCCAGCATGTTAACCATGATGTTGTCTGTAGGTAGAGGTATTAACCTAGAGGCCAGCATGTTAACCATGATGTTGTCTGTAGGTAGAGGTATTAACCTAGAGGCCAGCATGCTAACCATGATGTTGTCTGTATGTAGGTAGAGGTATGAACCTAGAGGCCAGCTTGCTAACCATGATGTTGTCTGTATGTAGGTAGAGGTATGAACCTAGAGGCCAGCATGCTAACCATGATGTTGTCTGTAGGTAGAGGTATTAACCTAGAGGCCAGCATGTTAACCATGATGATGTCTGTAGGTAGAGGTATTAACCTAGAGGCCAGCATGCTAACCATGATGTTGTCTGTAGGTAGAGGTATGAACCTTGAGGTCAGCATGCTAACCATGATGTTGTCTGTAGGTAGAGGTATTAACCTAGAGGCCAGCATGCTAACCATGATGTTGTCTGTAGGTAGAGGTATTAACCTAGAGGCCAGCATGCTAACCATGATGTTGTCTGTAGGTAGAGGTATTAACCTAGAGGCCAGCATGTTGTCTGTAGGTAGAGGTATGAACCTAGAGGCCAGCATGTTAACCATGATGTTGTCTGTAGGTAGAGGTATTAATCTAGAGGCCAGCATGCTAACCATGATGTTGTCTGTAGGTAGAGGTATTAACCTAGAGGTCAGCATGCTAACCATGATGTTGTCTGTAGGTAGAGGTATTAAGCTAGAGGCCAGCATGTTAACCATGATGTTGTCTGTAGGTAGAGGTATTAACCTAGAGGCCAGCATGTTAACCATGATGTTGTCTGTAGGTAGAGGTATTAACCTAGAGGCCAGCATGCTAACCATGATGTTGTCTGTAGGTAGAGGTATTAACCTAGAGGCCAGCATGTTAACCATGATGTTGTCTGTAGGTAGAGGTATTAACCTAGAGGCCAGCATGCTAACGATGATGTTGTCTGTAGGTAGAGGTATTAACCTAGAGGCCAGCATGCTAACCATGATGTTGCCTGTAGGTAGAGGTATTAACCTAGAGGCCAGCATGCTAACCATGATGTTGTCTGTAGGTAGAGGTATTAACCTAGAGGCCAGCATGTTAACCATGATGTTGTCTGTAGGTAGAGGTATGAACCTAGAGGCCAGCATGTTAACCATGATGTTGTCTGTAGGTAGAGGTATTAACCTAGAGGCCAGCATGCTAACCATGATGTTGTCTGTAGGTAGAGGTATTAACCTAGAGGCCAGCATGCTAACCATGATGTTGTCTGTAAGTAGAGGTATTAACCTAGAGGCCAGCATGTTAACCATGATGTTGTCTGTAGGTAGAGGTATTAACCTAGAGGCCAGCATGTTAACCATGATGTTGTCTGTAGGTAGAGGTATTAACCTAGAGGCCAGCATGCTAACCATGATGTTGTCTGTAGGTAGAGGTATTAACCTAGAGGCCAGCATGCTAACGATGATGCTGTCTGTAGGTAGAGGTATTAACCTAGAGGCCAGCATGTTAACCATGATGTTGTTTGTAGGTAGAGGTATGAACCTAGAGGCCAGCATGTTAACCATGATGTTGTCTGTAGGTAGAGGTATTAACCTAGAGGCCAGCATGTTAACCATGATGTTGTCTGTAGGTAGAGGTATGAACCTAGAGGCCAGCATGTTAACCATGATGTTGTCTGTAGGTAGAGGTATTAACCTAGAGGCCAGCATGCTAACCATGATGTTGTCTGTAGGTAGAGGTATTAACCTAGAGGCCAGCATGCTAACCATGATGTTGTCTGTCGGTAGAGGTATTAACCTAGAGGCCAGCATGCTAACCATGATGTTGTCTGTAGGTAGAGGTATGAACCCCTTTAATAAATGATTAAGTTGAGTAATGAATAATAGGTGGATGGACACACAGACAGAAATTATGGACACTACTATATCGCACATTATTGTAGGGAGAATAATAAAGAAAAATGTTTGGTTTCACGCTTCATTCAGCATTTCCAATAAAAAATATACAGTGTACCACATAAACTTGATATATTCTAAAATATAATCATTAAGCTTGAAAGACATAAGAAGTATCAACAATAACATGAAATAATACAATGACAAGTCATGATGAACAAGTATGTCAACAACAACAATGACAAGTATGTCAACAACAACAATGACAAGTATATCAACAACAACAAATAGAGATCTGAGTGTGTAGTACTCACCTTATTACTACAACAAACTTTATAAAGATGCAACAAAAGAAGATATTCAGCAAGTTTAGTTACATTTGATTCAGTGGTTTCAGAGAGGACTAAAATATTTACAGACGGATGAAAAGTGATGTCAATATCTCACACGGACCCATGGTCCAGTAGAGCTACCGTAATAGTAAAACACAACTAAAAGCTAATTAACATGATATAGCAGGGAGACAAAGCTCTCATAATATTCTAGTAACCATGGATACCATAGATAGAAACTGAGCCAGTGAAATCTGTCTAACACCAAACGTCCTGGGGATCAATATCAGTTTCACGGTCCATACCAGGACCCAAGGACAGTCTGTCTATCCTGATATTGCCCTCCATATCAATAACTATTTTGTTTATTGCATTGAAGACCAGAATCTGATGCACACAATATAAATGTACAACTTTTGTGTTTGGAAAAGTCAGGTGTTCAGTTTAACAGGTTTTTTTAGAAAAGATTTCCAATATTTGGGACTTTATTTAAAGTTTGACTTATTTGTTTATGCAGGCTTCCATTTTATAGAGAGTTGGACAGGTTTCACTGTACCATGGATTCCATGTCTGGAGTAAAACAGATTTATCTCCCTTTATTAATTGTAAATGGAACCAAGTTATCTCCCTTTATTAATTGTACTCACACATGATCCTTCATAACCCCACTTGGTTATCATTGCTATAAACTGGTTGATTATTGGAAGATGAAACCCCCCTCCCAAGGATGTTTCCTGAAGAAACTTATTATAGAGGTTTACCTAATTATAAATTATCAATTTATTATTCAATGAACATCTATGTACAGTTTGTGTTCATTCAAGTTTGTGGTTTCTGAAAAATCAATATTTTAAACTCTAGGGTTTACGTTTAGGTTTTTTCTGCAGTGGCAGCCATATTGGAATTCTAGGGTTTACGTTTAGGTTTTTTCTGCAGTGGCAGCCATATTGGAATTCTAGGGTTTATGTTTAGGTTTTTTCTGCAGTGGCAGCCATATTGGAATTTTCATCCACATTAAAACACATATTTTGTAAGGAATCATTAATTTTCAGTTTGGGTTTAATGTCAAGTTTGAAGTTTTCTACATTTTGGCCTGGGGTCAAATCTTTAAACTAACAGACCTTATTGTGATAGGTACTGAGTATATAGTCAAATCTTTAAACTAACAGACCTTATTGTGATAGGTACTGAGTGTATAGTCAAATCTTTAAACTAACAGATCTTATTGTGATAGGTACTGAGTGTATAGTCAAATCTTTAAACTAACAGATCTTATTGTGATAGGTACTGAGTGTAGTCAAATCTTTAAACTAACAGACCTTATTGTGATAGGTACTGAGTGTATAGTCAAATCTTTAAACTAACAGACCTTATTGTGATAGGTACTGAGTGTATAGTCAAATCTTTAAACTAACAGACCTTATTGTGATAGGTACTGAGTGTATAGTCAAATCTTTAAACTAACAGATCTTATTGTGATAGGTACTGAGTGTATAGTCAAATCTTTAAACTAACAGACCTTATTGTGATAGGTACTGAGTGTATAGTCAAATCTTTAAACTAACAGACCTTATTGTGATAGGTACTGAGTGTATAGTCAAATCTTTAAACTAACAGACCTTATTGTGATAGGTACTGAGTGTAGTCAAATCTTTAAACTAACAGACCTTATTGTGATAGGTACTGAGTGTATAGTCAAATCTTTAAACTAACAGACCTTATTGTGATAGGTACTGAGTGTATCGGTAAGTGTACACCAATGATTTCAGGAAATACAGAACTTAAATGAAAATATACATAAATATAATATGATAACAATATATCTATTCCATGTTCTATGAAGTCATGATCAGGAATATGTCTTATATAAGGTTGACCTTTAAACTTTACAACAGTACAACAGTACAAATCAGTCATGGATGTGATTTTATGTTACATTTGTAAAATTTATCATCAAAATAAAGAGATCATTTATAATACAAAAATATCAATCTGACTAAGATCAGATGTTATTTATAATATCGGATAGAACTCCATTAGAGGTCATATCGAGATGAACTTTCAAATATGAATACTAACTAAACAATCAACCAATCAGAGAGTTTTACGTTTGTGATGAGGTTATAAAATAGCTCGCAAGGTGCTGCTAAGATTTTGCCAGCGTTATTTTCATTGGTTTATTTCGAGTTCATCTGGACATGACCTCTAATCAGGTTCTGTCGTATTTTAAGGGGAGCGTAGCATATACAACAGCTGATTTTAATCAGATTACAAAAATATAATGACAGAATTTATGTCAAGACAGGTACTGGATTTTTACATACACCATATTCATTTTCTTTCAAAACAAATATGGTCTTTATTTATTTGCTTTCTAACATATGTCTTAACCTATGCCATCAGTGCCTATAACCTCCAGCATTGTGAGTTCAAATCCCGCTGATGCGAGATGTACTCAATACAATTTATGTGATAAAGTTTGTCTTGCGGCAGGTTGGTGGTTTTCTCTGGCTAGTCCAGTTTCCTCCACCAATAAAACTGACCCCAACGATATTACTAAAATATTGTTGAAAGTGGCATTAAACACCCTAACCCTAACCCTAACATATGTTTTCATTCTTTATTTCTGAATTTGTTCTATTTCATGATTTTAATGTTTTGTGTATATTACTTTGAGAAATATTAGTAAATTTCATTACAGAAGTCCCACCTCTCCTATCAGGTTAGATTTTCAAATGTACCGAAATATTTAATTATTTATTACAGAAGGAGTTATAATAAGAGCAGGACAACTGTATCTCACTTTGATCTTACTCATGTTTCCCAATATTCAAACAACTTAAAAAATATTCATTTACATAAAACAAACCAGAAAATGACACCATAAATCATGCATTGAACTATGTACTGCAGACTACGAACTACTTCAAACACTAAGAAATAGAAAATGCAAATATAACCGGTAGAATGCAAATAATTAAAAATTACCAGTTATATTAGCGCTTACCAGTTAAATTAGCGAATTGTCTTGTTATATTTGCGTTTTACCTTTTAAATTTGCATTGTCGTGGCATTTTTGCGTTTTTCCTTTTAAATTTGCATTGTTGTGGCATTTTAGCGTTTTTCCTTTTAAATTTGCATTGTCGTGGCATTTTTGCGTTTTTCCTTTTAAATTTGCATTGTCGTGGCATTTTAGCGTTTTTCCTTTTAAATTTGCATTGTCGTGTCATTTTAGCGTTTTTCCTTTTAAATTTGCATTGTCATGGCATTTTAGCGTTTTTCCTTTTATATTTGAGTTTTTCCTTTTAAATTTGCATTGTCGTGGCATTTTTGCAATTGTCGTGGCATATTTGCATTATCGTGGCGTTTTTGCATTTTACCAGTTAAATCGCACGGTCATCTAAACCACCCGCTATTAACGGTCAAATGTACAATGGCTTTGCTGTAAATGTGACAGCATAAATGTATCGTCTTTCACACACCACACATATGAGCTAGGAAATACATCAGCTACTATGAACACTGACAACTCCAGCAAGCTTCACTGAATCATTTACATCAAAATTCAGTCCACTGAAAACTAGCAGCCCAAAACCACTTAAGGCCAACGACACACAAGAATCAAGTATGAACAGATCAAATAGCAGAAACCAAACTGCAAACCACCAGATCCCAAATAAAGAGAAAACTTAGAATACTTACAATAAACTGCAGAAGTATTAAAGATAAAACATCAGAATTAAAAACAACTATAGATTATACAAAACCTGATATCATTATTGGCACCGAATCCTGGTTAAAAGGAATCAAACCTGGAGAAAATCCAACCAAAGATGCAATCAAGTCATCAGAAATATTTCCATCAAACTATACAGCCTATAGAAATGATAAGAGGATCCCTAGGAGGAAGAGTGTTTATAGAGGATCACTAGGAGGAAGAGTGTTTATAGAGGATCACTAGGAGGAAGAGTGTTTATAGAGGATCACTATGAGGAAGTGTTTATAGAGGATCACTAAGAGGAAGAGTGTTTATAGAGGATCACTAGGAGGAAGAGTGTTTATAGAGGATCACTATGAGGAAGTGTTTATAGAGGATCACTAAGAGGAAGAGTGTTTATAGAGGATCACTAGGAGGAAGTGTTTATAGAGGATCACTAGGAGGAAGAGTGTTTATAGAGGATCACTAGGAGGAAGAGTGTTTATAGAGGATCACTATGAGGAAGTGTTTATAGAGGATCACTAAGAGGAAGAGTGTTTATAGAGGATCACTAGGAGGAAGAGTGTTTATAGAGGATCACTAGGAGGAAGTGTTTATAGAGGATCACTAGGAGGAAGGGTGTTTATAAGAGGATCACTAAGAGGAAGTGTTTATAGAGGATCACTAGAAGGAAGAGTGTTTATAGAGGATCACTAGGAGGAAGAGTGTTTATAGAGGATCACTAGGAGGAAGAGTGTTTATAGAGGATCACTAGGAGGAAGAGTGTTTATAGAGGATCACTAGAAGGAAGAGTGTTTATAGAGGATCACTAGGAGGAAGAGTGTTTATAGAGGATCACTAGGAGGAAGTGTTTATAGAGGATTACTAGGAGGAAGTGTTTATAGAGGATCACTAGAAGGAAGAGTGTTTATAGAGGATCACTAGGAGGAAGAGTGTTTATAGAGGATCACTAGGAGGAAGAATGTTTATAGAGGATCACTAGGAGGAAGAGTGTTTATAGAGGATCACTAAGAGGAAGTGTTTATAGAGGATCACTAGGAGGAAGAGTGTTTATAGAGGATCACTAAGAGGAAGAGTATTTATAGAGGATCACTAGGAGGAAATGTTTATAGAGGATCACTAGGAGGAAGAGTGTTTATAGAGGATCACTAGGAGGAAGTGTTTATAGAGGATCACTAGGAGGAAGAGTGTTTATAGAGGATCACTAGGAGGAAGAGTGTTTATAGAGGATCACTAGAAGGAATAGTGTTTATAGAGGATCACTAGGAGGAAGAGTGTTTATAGAGGATCACTAGGAGGAAGTGTTTATAGAGGATCACTAGGAGGAAGAGTGTTTATAGAGGATCACTAGAAGGAATAGTGTTTATAGAGGATCACTAGGAGGAAGAGTGTTTATAGAGGATCACTAGGAGGAAGTGTTTATAGAGGATCACTAGGAGGAAGAGTGTTTATAGAGGATCACTAGAAGGAAGTGTTTATAGAGGATCATTAGGAGGAAGAGTGTTTATAGAGGATCACTAGGAGGAAGAGTGTTTATAGAGGATCACTAGGAGGAAGAGTGTTTATAGAGGATCACTAAGAGGAAGAGTGTTTATAGAGGATCACTAGGAGGAAGTTTTTATAGAGGATCACTAGGAGGAAGAGTGTTTATAGAGGATCACTAGAAGGAAGTGTTTATAGAGGATCACTAGGAGGAAGTGTTTATAGAGGATCACTAGGAGGAAGAGTGTTTATAGAGGATCACTAGGAGGAAGAGTGTTTATAGAGGATCACTAGGAGGAAGTGTTTATAGAGGATCACTAGGAGGAAGAGTGTTTATAGAGGATCACTAGGAGGAAGAGTGTTTATACAATGTACTTGTAAACAACAACATCATAGCAACTGAACAAGTCCAGTACATAACAAAATGTGAAATTGAATGGATCAAAATCAAATTAAAAGATGCAACAGATCTACTAATAGGTGCATTCTACATGCCACATAGAAACATCAATGACCTAAACGAATTGCAAAAATCACTTGATAACATCACAATGGAAAACGAAAAAAATATCATACTAGCTGGCGATTTCAATTGCCCCGACATTGACTGGACCAACATGACTACAATGGAATATGGTGCTATCATCTGGGACCTGTATAATAAAAATGATATTAATAAATTGGAAAATCTACAACGGAGGGGTGCCCATTTCATTACTAAAGATTACAAGTCACGAGAAGAAGGAAGCATGACTAAAATGCTAGAAGACTTAGATCTACCACTGTTACAAACCAGGAGACAACACCAGCGACTGATATCTTTTACAAAGTGGTTGAGGGGCAGATACCAGCGATTTCTCCTCATGAATATATAAGCCACCAAAAACCTAAGCAACACATCAGAGCTAGAACATTCCAGAACTGTGAAACCATGAACATTGTAAACTCACAAGTCAGAAACACACACACGCCATAGTAGTCGAACATTCCAACACTGAACAATATAGAAACTCCTTATTCATAAGAACAGCCATTGACTGGAACCACCTAGAAAACAAGTCTCATAATAGCGAATACCACAGAGGAGTTCAAAGAGCTACTAGCTACATGTAATAGCTCCATATGCGATTTATTGCGCTCTCTTCCCCGTCGTTTCATAGCCCAGCAAGGATTCTACGACATACAAATACAGATACAGATATTGATAAATTTTCATTTCAGGTGATTTGCCATTTTAAATCTGATCAACATCTCTCTCAACATTAATTATCATTTGGAATAATAAATTGAAGACATTGGTATTTGCAACAAATATATCTTAAGTAATTGAAATGGAATGTGGAACAAAAGAAAAGCTTAAAAAATTGTAATACTCTTGACCAATCACAGATAGTGATACTCTTGACCAATCACAGATAGTATTACTCTGGACCAATCACAGATATTATAATATAGTATCAAATATTTCATGTCAATTTCTTTGTAAAATAAAAAAAGCCATATTTGCTGATATTTTTACTAGTCTTCCTAAAAAGTCAAGCATTTCCAAATGAGTTAAACATATTGCATCTTGACTGACATTGCATTCCATTCTTTCTCCTTAAAGTTTGGTACACACTAGAGAGGTTCTGAGTAAAACAATATTTGCATGCAAGCAGACGAGAGATAAACAAGATGGTGGAATTATATTGAATATGTCATGTTGCAAAGAAATATGATGAAATGTAATTGGCACAGACTAAAATATTTGGTGCTATATTATAAAAGGGTTATTGCACTAATATTGAGGAATACTGTCCCTCGCAGTATATCATATTGCACTCACAAACTCCTGCAATATGATATACTGCTTGGGACAATAGTCTTCAATATTAGTGCAATAACCCTATAGTATCACTCTTGACAAATCACAGATATAAATTTCTTTAATATCACAATCATGTTTGTAAAGATGTTGACATGGTCTTTTTGACAGACAGATAAACATAAATATGGTTACTGTATCTCACACTTTCATAAAATCCATACTAAAAAAAAACCTTTCTTTTCACAAAAAATAAATATGTGATGTTTGCAATTTGACAGTAAATTCTGTACCGAGTACTATCTGACTTTATGGTCAGTAATTGTACAATGAAATGTTATTTTCTTTTCTTTATACCAGGTCAAATAACTATACTGTTATTTTGTATGTATAATACAAGGATATATGTACATAGATTATCACAGACAAAAATCTACAAAAAAATGTCTAAAACATTGTATAAAGAAAATCAGCACATCTTAAAATAAATAATTAACTGTAGCATATTCTATACAAAATATTGCACTCTAGAATAAATAAACAATAATACAATTCTTAAACTAGCAATGAAATGATATAAGGGAGGTAATTGTATATCCTTTAAAGTAAAGGGAAGTAATTAAATATGTTTTAAAGTATTAATTATAAACAAGGTCTGCAATATATCTCTTATGTGTTTTAAATAGTCTGAATGTTTAGACAACTGATGTTTCTTGAGACAGTAGCTAAAACAAAAATGTGTATTGACAGGATTTGGAAAAACAACAAATTTCACAAAAAAATCACAGAATATTTATAAAACAGCTTAAAATCATGTATAGCTTCAGTATAAATTTCAGTTCATTCCAAGCTTAGAATAAAAAATGTAGAAGTTTTAGTCATTTAAAGAAATATCAAATTTTGGCAAAACAAAAAATATTGATAAAACAGCTTAAATCTTGTAGCTCCATTTTAAATTTCAGTTCATTCCAAGCTTAAAATATAGAAGGTTTAGCCATTTAAAGAAATGCAATTTTTTCCCCAAATAGTGACCATCTTCAATTGAGGATATGCTGTGAGATAAGGGACCACCTAAGTACTATCCCAGCCAAGCTTGATTAAATTTGATCCAATGATTTTAGTGGAAATCAACATGTGAAAAGCTAATGAAAAAGACAAACATGGACGTTCACCATCAAAAACTTCAGCATAAGATTTTATCTGATATATATTTTCTATTAGTTTCTGTTATCCAATGGAAGAGGTAGTACACCAATGTTAATAATTATTTCCTCCAATGAAGTGTCACAACCTGCTCACCTATATACATATATACACCATTCTTCATAAAAAATCTGTGCAGTCTAAAACCCTTTATCTTAAGACTGATTTACCTACAAAATACTAGCTCTTCAATGGTACAAAATGTGTTTCAATGGAAGACTAGTTTACATAAATGCCATTCTTTTTTTTTTTAAATAAAACAATTATCATACTGTTGGATAAATACATATTGGTTTTGCAGCAGCTAGTTCAAAGTTCATCTGTTCTCAATCTATGTCAAGTTCAAAGTTCATCTGTTCTCAATCTATGTCCATCAAAGTTAAATGGGTCTGGAAAACAAACAAATTGAAAAAAAAACTTTATTTATTTATTTATTTTGCATATCAATCAAGATAAATAATAGGCATGTTCAGATATCTACTGTAGTCATCGATGGGTAACAAATGTATCAATACCAATGATAGGTGTGTTCAGATATCTACTGTAGTCATCGATGGGTAACAAATGTATCAATACCAATGATAGGTGTGTTCAGATATCTACTGTAGTCATCGATGGGTAACAAATATATCAATACCAATGATAGGTGTGTTCAGATATCTACTGTAGTCATCGATGGGTAACAAATGTATCAATACCAATGATAGGTGTGTTCAGATATCTACTGTAGTCATCGATGGGTAACAAATGTATCAATACCAATGATAGGTGTGTTCAGATATCTACTGTAGTCATCGATGGGTAACAAATATATCAATACCAATGATAGGTGTGTTCAGATATCTACTGTAGTCATCGATGGGTAACAAATGTATCAATACCAATGATAGGTGTGTTCAGATATCTACTGTAGTCATCGATGGGTAACAAATATATCAATACCAATGATAGGTGTGTTCAGATATCTACTGTAGTCATCGATGGGTAACAAATATATCAATACCAATGATAGGTGTGTTCAGATATCTACTGTAGTCATCGATGGGTAACAAATGTATCAATACCAATGATAGGTGTGTTCAGATATCTACTGTAGTCATCGATGGGTAACAAATGTATCAATACCAATGATAGGTGTGTTCAGATATCTACTGTAGTCATCGATGGGTAACAAATGTATCAATACCAATGATAGGTGTGTTCAGATATCTACTGTAGTCATCGATGGGTAACAAATATATCAATACCAATGATAGGTGTGTTCAGATATCTACTGTAGTCATCGATGGGTAACAAATATATCAATACCAATGATAGGTGTGTTCAGATATCTACTGTAGTCATCGATGGGTAACAAATGTATCAATACCAATGATAGGTGTGTTCAGATATCTACTGTAGTCATCGATGGGTAACAAATATATCAATACCAATGATAGGTGTGTTCAGATATCTACTGTAGTCATCGATGGGTAACAAATATATCAATACCAATGATAGGTGTGTTCAGATATCTACTGTAGTCATCGATGGGTAACAAATATATCAATACCAATGATAGGTGTGTTCAGATATCTACTGTAGTCATCGATGGGTAACAAATGTATCAATACCAATGATAGGTGTGTTCAGATATCTACTGTAGTCATCGATGGGTAACAAATGTATCAATACCAATGATAGGTGTGTTCAGATATCTACTGTAGTCATCGATGGGTAACAAATGTATCAATACCAATGATAGGTGTGTTCAGATATCTACTGTAGTCATCGATGGGTAACAAATATATCAATACCAATGATAGGTGTGTTCAGATATCTACTGTAGTCATCGATGGGTAACAAATATATCAATACCACTCCACATGGAATATGCGAATATGTATTGGTAAACTTGCCAAAATAATATATAGGATTTGTTTACTTATTAAATACATTGGGTTGGATACATTTCAGAAAAAAAAAAATTATGATGATTATTACATAATGATTTTATTTAAACAATTTTATTGGCTATCTGGCTATTTTATTGGTCACCTGACATTCCGTGAAATTTGATATTGTTTGATTAAAACTCGTATTGACATGGTTTCACTTTCACTTTTCATTTTAATGTAATAAAACAATTACAGTCTTTTGTATCGGTCAATACAAGTTTTTATGGACCTTAGAAATCTATATCGTTTTTAAGATCCATAAAAACTCTTATTGATCTCAACAAAAGACTATAATTGTATATTATTAACCTATAGGCTTATATCAGAACACGCCCAGAGATTTCTTCTCAGCACAGCAAAAGCAATAAACTCAACATTTCATTTGTAATATGTCTCAATTAAATTTTGTTCTTTAATGTTACAATAACCTACTCTACATACATGTCAGCCATTAATAAACCTCACTAGAATGAAGAAGAAGGAGCCAATCAGATTGGATAAATCTATTATCAGTATAATTAAGAAATAATTCATGAAGACATAATGTGTTGTGAGTTTTAACATGGGTTGGCGGATATTAGTATTTTATCCGAAGCCGTAGCGAGGGATATAATTTACTAATATACTGAATATAGATGTTTAAAACATTGTTAACAGTGTAAAATAATTTTATTCTGTGATTTTTTCACCTGGTTTAAATATGTGCACTGCGCATGTGCTAATGAGATTTTGCCATCTAAATAAATCACTTGTTTGATTACAAAGTGAAAGAAGGACGTCATATTAGAATGTGGGTTTTATGCTGTTGTCAACTTATAGATATGATAAAATATCACTTGTATGACTGCCTCATTTCATTGAGAACAGAGGTTTAGGCCCATAAAATTTATTAAACCCTGCCACCTTTAATAGACGTGCCTGTCCAAAACCAGGAAAGTGAGCGGTCATGTTTATGTGTGATAGGGGTATATATTTTACCTCTGTTTCTGTGATTTTTCAATTAGATTTGGGAACTGTTCTGACGGGTGGTATTTCTGTTTTTCATTTAATTATCACAATGATTGTAAGTAATGTTTTTCATTGATTGTAATTTTTTTTTCATTTGATACAATAATCTATATACATGTATAATAAGAGGTTTGGTTTTATGGTGTTTAACGCCACTTTCAACAATATTTCAGTTTTATCGTGGTGGTCAGTTTTATTGGTGGAGGAAACCAGAGTACCCAGAGAAAACCACCGACCTGTCACAGGTCACCAACAAACTTTAGTGGTGATAGGCACTGATTGTACAGGTAGTTGTAAATCCAACTATTATACGATCAAGACCACGACGGCCCCCAAACTAAATTCAGCAGATTATTACCTACCCCAGATTCATTAAAGGAGAAACAAATATCATCATCATTGCCCAGCCCTTCATCACTAGGATCGAGGGCCAGTAACATTTCATCATCATCATCATTATCCTCTATTGTTACTCTTTGTCTGTCTGATGACCTCTGACCCCTGATTTTTTTAACTGGATCGTTATTTTCTACAATTTCAACCTGTTGTTTTACAAAGTTAATAAAAACCTGAAATATAAAAACATAATTTAAAAATTTATCCAAATATGTCTTCCTAATGAAATTATAATCATAAATATCATCCCTAGTATAAAATGTCCTAGGGGATTTAATTTTAGAAAAAATATCCTGAAGGATATTTTCATGGTTATAAATGGATAAAAAGAAAAAGGAAAAAACATCCTTGTCATCAATATTTGATCCTCTCTGATGGATAAAATATTTTAGCTAATTTGTCCTTTGTGGATAAAATCTTAAAATGATTTATTATCCTAGGATATAAAATTAATGAAAGATTATCCTATGGGACATTATATCATTTATATTATATCCTTAATATTCTATATTACTAAAACGTTTTATTATACCTCATAAAATTAATAATCATATATAGATTAATTTGATTGGACAATGGGTAAAAATCAGAACACGTGATCACACAAGACAAAAATCATATTCCGTGAAATAAATATCATATTCCACCCCTTCGGAAGTCTCACAGGTTTTCCCGCCAGAGTTATCGTTCTTTGACAGGAAAACGTCAGAGGTACTCAGAAAACATCACTACTTGCAAGCGACCATTACAATGTTGTTGTGGATGTGGTTTTTAAATGTCCGAGACAACGTTCCAATGGACTTAAAATATGTTTGCCATCAGTATTTTATATGTATGTGTTTTCTTGGTTTCATTCGGTATAATAAAACATTTATAGCATGCGAGTTCAGGAAATATGAAATTTTATTCACCCACGAGTATCATATTCCCCTCGGGCATTGCCCTCAGGAAATATGATACTCTTGGGTGAATAAATTTTCATATTTCCCTCACCAGCATGAAATAAATGTATATTATTCAATATGTCTTATGATAATTAAAGAAATCTTATTTGTGAAGATGCACGGAAAAGAAAAGATGCCAGTCTAGTATATACGAATATTTCAATTAAATTAATTGAATTTCTTTTGTAAAAATGTTAATATTATAAATATATATTGATGTCTTGGACTTTTATTATGTCCCTTGTTTACATAAATTAAAGTATTCTGGGATAAAATTCCTTTTCTACTTAATACCTTTTATATTATCCAAGAGATAAAATTTGTGTACAACTATTATCCATCTGGGATATTATATCAGAGAAATGTTATCCTAAGTTTTTAAGAAATAATATCCTATAGAAAGGATATTATTTTTACACAATGGATAAGATTTCTTAAATATTTTATCCCAGAAGGATAAAGATTGTACACAAATTTTATCCCTCAGATACTATCATAGGTAGGATGTAATAATTTGTTTTATCCCTCAGATACTATCATATGTAGGATGTAGTAATTTGTTTTATCCCTCAGATATTATCATAGGTAGGATGTAATAATTTGTTACAAAATAACTTGGATAAAACAAAGATGTATATCATTACAGAATAATTTCTTTCTTCTTTCCAAGTCCAATGTATAATACAGTCAAACCTGCCTAATAAATAAAGGACACCTCTATATAACAAATCACTGTATAAAGGGCAGTCTCATTTATTTTTCCCCATTACTGAATAGTGCATATAATTTTAACCTGTATATAAAGGGCAACTGCTCATAAATGCCACATTTTTAGGTTCCCTTGAGGTTTGACTGTAAATTGAATGAATTAAAAGATGGTAATATTATGTTTAAAACAAAATGTAGTCTATATTTAGATTGTCATGCTTACATTATCTAACGTGTTTTGGCTGACAGAATAAACTTACATTATCTAACGTGTTTTGGCTGACAGAATAAACTTACATTATCCAATGTGTTTTGGCTGACAGAATAAACTTACATTATCTAACGTGTTTTGGCTGACAAAATAAACTTACATTATCTAACGTGTTTTGGCTGACAGAATAAACTTACATTATCTAACGTGTTTTGGCTGACAGAATAAACTTACATTATCTAATGTGTTTTGGCTGACAGAATAAATTTACATTATCTAACATATTGTGGCCGACAGAATAAACTTACATTATCTAACATGTTTTGGCTGACAGAATAAACTTACATTATCTAACGTGTTTTGGCTGACAGAATAAACTTACATTATCTAACGTGTTTTGGTTGACAGAATAAACTTACATTATCTAACGTGTTTTGGCTGACAAAATAAACTTACATTATCTAACGTGTTTTGGCTGACAGAATAAACTTACATTATCTAATGTGTTTTGGCTGACAGAATAAATTTACATTATCTAACATATTGTGGCCGACAGAATAAACTTACATTATCTAACATGTTTTGGCTGACAGAATAAACTTACATTATCTAACGTGTTTTGGCTGACAGAATAAACTTACATTATCTAACGTGTTTTGACTGACAGAATAAACTTACATTATCTAACGTGTTTTGACTGACAGAATAATCCTCTATATCTAAATCTTTTTCTATTTCCTCCAACTTCCTAAAGATGTCGCCTACGGTAACATGTTCTATGCCAATTCCATACTGTAACATGTTATAATGGTGTTCCTAAAAATAGAATGGTGATATAATGATGTCTATCCTAAAGTCTCTAAATGGGTAATCAAGAGACGCAATTCAAAAGAACTTAAAGTTATGGTGTTTAACACCACTTTCAACAATATTTCAGCTATATCATGGCAGTCAGTTTTATTGGTGGAGGAAACAGGAGTTCCCGGAGAAAACCACAGACCTGTCGCAAGTCACTGACAAACTTTATCACATAACGTTGTATCGAGTACATCTCGCCATGATTGGGGTTCAAACTCACAACTTTAGTGGTTATAGGTTCTGATTGCACAGGTAGTTGTAAATCCAATTGCCATACGATCATGACCACGACGGCCCCTTTTATCATTATTAGGCTAATACACTTAATACACATTTTGACCAAAACATATCAACGATATTATGTTTATCGTTGATTTGGCAACTTGACGTCAATATAGCATAATCTTAGAAATCAATGATAGTATGTTTACATCATGCTTGTTGCTTGATAACACGTATTATCATATATTTGTAGATAATATAGCTAAAATTTTACCCTGTGATAAAACTTTTGAGTTTTGTTTAGAATAATAAAATGAATCATGTTTATTTCATCCAGTTTCACAAGAATAGCCCAATCGGGCTGATAAAGAAAGTTTATTACATGCCACTTCATGAATTTCTGGAAACCTGTGTCTACAAAATTATGTCCTTGATCGTTCATATATCATCCCTCAAGCCTCGGCTCACGGGCTGATATTATGACCTATGGCTGATAAAGGGTATGATATGAAAAATGCCATGTAATAATCTATACTTATCAAATAATCAAAAGGAAAATTTACAAATCCTAGAAAATATTATTATTATACCTTTAAGACAGCCTCTGGAAGATTTCTTCTGATGTAGTTCTCTACAACATGCTTAGATCTGTCATAATTTGGTCCTTTAAGTCTTACTGAGAACGTGTAGCCATCACCATATCTGTTTTTTAAATGCTGTATACTACCTAGACATTTAAACTTTCCATTGACCATGATCGCAAGACGTGAACAAAGAGCTTCACATTCCTCCATGCTGAAAACAACAAAATATAAGGAAATGTAAGTGATTGTTACTTAATACCAATTCAGTAATTTTTCAGCAATATCAAGGCAAAAACAAGTTCATTTTCAATGAGATGATGATGAGGTCTGCTTTGTACTCGACCAACACACTTAGTTCGATTTAGTGCTAGCTCACTGAAACAACAGTCTGTGGGTAGACTTGTCGCTCCACTCCGACACATTATTCTGATTCAGAGTCAACTAGTCTTTGCTCTTACTCCTTAATTCTGCGTACTTTGCGGAGAAGCAACAAATACCAATTTTATAGTCCTTCTGAGAGGAGGATGTATATAACATTTTTCATCAAAATAAAAGCCAACTAAAGATTGGTTAATCTTTGAATATTTGAAATTTATACATTGATATTGCATGAAAATAAATCGTAAAATCATTTTATATACCAAACTGACCATACATCAAACAGACCAGTGATTTCAATCGAGAAGATAATGTACATAGTGACTTATTGGAGCCAGCTAAAAACCAGGTCATAGTACATAGTGACTTATTGGAACCAGCTAAAAACCAGGTCATAGTACATAGTGACTTATTTGAGCCAACTAAAAACCAGGTCATAGTACTTAGTGACTTATTTGAGCCAGCTAAAAACCAGGTCATAGTACATAGTGACTTACTTGAGCCAGCTAAAAACCAGGTCATAGTACATAGTGACTTATTTGAGCCAACTAAAAACCAGGTCATAGTACTTAGTGACTTATTTGAGCCAGCTAAAAACCAGGTCATAGTACATAGTGACTTATTTGAGCCAGCTAAAAACCAGGTCATAGTACTTAGTGACTTATTTGAGCCAGCTAAAAACCAGGTCATAGTACATAGTGATTTATTGGAACCAGCTAAAACCCAGGTCATAGTACATAGTGACTTATTGGAGCCAGCTAAAAACCAGGTCATAGTACATAGTGACTTACTTGAGCCAGCTAAAAACCAGGTCATAGTACATAGTGACTTATTTGAGCCAGCTAAAAACCAGGTCATAGTACATAGTGACTTACTTGAGCCAGCTAAAAACCAGGTCATAGTACATAGTGACTTATTGGAGCCAGCTAGAAACCAGGTCATAGTACTTAAGTGACTTATTTGAGCCAGCTAAAAACCAGGTCATAGTACATAGTGACTTATTTGAGCCAACTAAAACCCAGGTCATAGTACATAGTGACTTACTTGAGCCAGCTAAAAACCAGGTCATAGTACATAGTGATTTATTGGAACCAGCTAAAACCCAGGTCATAGTACATAGTGACTTACTTGAGCCAGCTAAAAACCAGGTCATAGTACATAGTGACTTATTTGAGCCAGCTAAAAACCAGGTCATAGTACATAGTGACTTACTTGAGCCAGCTAAAAACCAGGTCATAGTACATAGTGACTTATTGGAGCCAGCTAAAAACCAGGTCATAGTACTTAAGTGACTTATTTGAGCCAGCTAAAAACCAGGTCATAGTACATAGTGACTTATTGGAGCCAGCTAAAAACCAGGTCATAGTACATAGTGACTTACTTGAGCCAGCTAAAAACCAGGTCATAGTACATAGTGACTTATTTGAGCCAGCTAAAAACCAGGTCATAGTACATAGAGACTTATTTCAGCTATTATTTATAATTCATGCCATTGTATTGTTAAACTGCAATGACAATGTCGACAACAAGGATGAATGCAAAATAATGACAACACCTCCTCACCTGATCGTTTTGTCAGGTGATCTAAAAAGCGTATATTATATATCTAAAAGCATATATTATATATCTAAAAGTGTATATTATATATACAAAAGCGTATATTATATATCTAAAAGTGTATATTATATATTTAAAGACAGCATAAACAAAAATAAATCAACATGGAAAGTATTGTCATACCTGTGAGAAGTTAACACTACTGATGTCATACCTGTGAGAAGCTAACACTACTGTATTGTCATACCTGTGAGAAGCTAACACTACTGATGTCATACCTGTGAGAAGTTAACACTACTGTATTGTCATACCTGTGAGAAGTTAACACTACTGTATTGTCATACCTGTGAGAAGTTAACACTACTGATGTCATACCTGTGAGAAGTTAACACTACTAATGTCATACCTGTGAGAAGTTAACACTACTGATGTCATACCTGTGAGAAGTTAACACTACTGTATTGTCATACCTGTGAGAAGTTAACACTACTGTATTGTCATACCTGTGAGAAGTTAACACTACTGTATTGTCATACCTGTGAGAAGTTAACACTACTGATGTCATACCTGTGAGAAGTTAACACTACTGTATTGTCATACCTGTGAGAAGTTAACACTACTGATGTCATACCTGTGAGAAGTTAACACTACTGTATTGTCATACCTGTGAGAAGTTAACACTACTGTATTGTCATACCTGTGAGAAGTTAACACTACTGTATTGTCATACCTGTGAGAAGCTAACACTACTGTATTGTCATACCAGTGAGAAGTTAACACTACTGTATTGTCATACCTGTGAGAAGTTAACACTACTGATGTCATACCTGTGAGAAGTTAACACTACTGTATTGTCATACCTGTGAGAAGTTAACACTACTGATGTCATACCTGTGAGAAGTTAACACTACTGATGTCATACCTGTGAGAAGTTAACACTACTGTATTGTCATACCTGTGAGAAGTTAACACTACTGTATTGTCATACCTGTGAGAAGTTAACACTACTGATGTCATACCTGTGAGAAGTTAACACTACTGATGTCATACCTGTGAGAAGTTAACACTACTGTATTGTCATACCAGTGAGAAGTTAACACTACTGATGTCATACCTGTGAGAAGTTAACACTACTGATGTCATACCTGTGAGAAGCTAACACTACTGTATTGTCATACCTGTGAGAAGTTAACACTACTGATGTCATACCAGTGAGAAGTTAACACTACTGATGTCATACCTGTGAGAAGTTAACACTACTGTATTGTCATACCTGTGAGAAGTTAACACTACTGTATTGTCATACCTGTGAGAAGTTAACACTACTGATGTCACACCTGTGAGAAGTTGACACTACTGATGTCACACCTGTGAGAAGTTAACACTACTGATGTCATACCTGTGAGAAGTTAACACTACTGTATTGTCATACCAGTGAGAAGTTAACACTACTGATGTCATACCTGTGAGAAGTTAACACTACTGATGTCATACCTGTGAGAAGTTAACACTACTGTATTGTCATACCTGTGAGAAGTTAACACTACTGTATTGTCATACCTGTGAGAAGTTAACACTACTGTATTGTCATACCTGTGAGAAGTTAACACTACTGTATTGTCATACCTGTGAGAAGTTAACACTACTGTATTGTCATACCTGTGAGAAGTTAACACTACTGTATTGTCATACCTGTGAGAAGTTAACACTACTGTATTGTCATACCTGTGAGAAGTTAACACTACTGATGTCATACCTGTGAGAAGTTAACACTACTGTATTGTCATACCTGTGAGAAGTTAACACTACTGATGTCATACCTGTGAGAAGTTAACACTGCTGTATTGTCATACCTGTGAGAAGTTAACACTACTGATGTCATACCTGTGAGAAGTTAACACTACTGTATTGTCATACCTGTGAGAAGTTAACACTACTGATGTCATATCTGTGAGAAGTTAACACTACTGATGTCATACCTGTGAGAAGTTAACACTACTGATGTCATACCTGTGAGAAGTTAACACTACTGATGTCATACCTGTGAGAAGTTAACACTACTGTATTGTCATACCTGTGAGAAGTTAACACTACTGTATTGTCATACCTGTGAGAAGTTAACACTACTGTATTGTCATACCTGTGAGAAGTTAACACTACTGATCTTCCATCTCTGACTAGATCTAAAATGAGATTCCATAAAAATCTTCTGGAGTAGGGATCCATACCTGTAGTAGGTTCATCCTGTAAAAAATATTTGTTTAAAAACTAGATGGTTTTAGTTTATGGTGCTTAGCGCCACTTTCAACAATATTTCAGTTATATCATGGCTGTCAGTTTTATTGGTGGAGGAAACCGGAGTACCCGGAGAAAACCACTGACCTGTTGCAAGTCACTGACAAACTTTATCACATAATGTTGTACTGAGTACACCTCTCCATGAACGGGGTTTGAACTCGCAAATTTAGTGGTGATAGGCACTGATTGCACAGGTAGTTGTAAATCCAACTATCAAATGATCACACCCCCTTTAAAAACTAGACTCGTAATAAAATTCAACAAGGGCAATGCAAAGCGTGGCGCATCCCCTCGCCTAAAAATTAGACCCTGTGACCTTGACCTTTGACCTTGAAAATCAATACGGTTCCAGATTCTCTTAAGGTCTAAGTATGTACCAAGTTTGGTCAAAATCCATTGAAGGATGTTGGTTCTAGAGTGTTCACAAGAATGTTACGCAGTAAAAATTTGACCGTGACATTGATCTTTGACCTATGACCTTGAAAATCAATAGGGTTCCAGACTCTCCTAAGGACTAAGTATGTACCAAAATCCATTGAAGGATCTTGATTCTAGAGTGTTCTCAAGGATGTTATGCAGTAAAAATTTGACCGAGTGACCTTGACCTTTGACCTAGAAAATCAATAGGGTTAAGTTTGGTCAAAATCCATTGAAGGGATGTTGATTCTAGAGTGTTCACAAGGATGTTATGCGGTAAATAATTAACCCCTTGACCTTTGATCTTGAAAATCAATAGGGTTCCAGACTCTTCTAAGGACTATGTATGTACCAAGTTTGTTCAAAATCCATTGAAGAATGTTGATTCTAGAGTGTTCACAAGGATGTTATGTGGTAAAAATTTGACCCGGTGATATTGACCTTTGACCTATGACCTAGAAAATCAACAGGGTTCCAGACTCTCCTAAGGACTAAGTATGTACCACGTTTGGTTCAAATCCATTGAAGGATGTTGATTCTAGTGTTCACAAGGATGTTACACGGTAAAAAAATTACCCAGTGACCTTGACCTTTGACCTTGAAAATCAATAGGGTTCCAGACTTTCCTAAGGACTAAGTTTGTACCAAGTTTAGTCAAAATCCATTGAAGGATGTTGATTCTAGAGTGTTCACAAGGATGTTATGCGGTAAAAAATTAACCCCTTGACCTTTGACCTTGAAAATCAATAGGGTTCCAGACTCTTCTAAGGACTATGTATGTACCAAGTTTGGTCAAAATCCATTGAAGAATGTTGATTCTAGAGTGTTCACAAGGATGTTATGCGGTAAAAAATTAACCCCTTGACCTTTGACCTTGAAAATCAATAGGGTTCCAGACTCTTCTAAGGACTATGTATGTACCAAGTTTGGTCAAAATCCATTGAAGAATGTTGATTCTAGAGTGTTCACAAGGATGTTATGCGGTAAAAATTTGACCCGGTGATATTGATCTTTGACCTATGACCTAGAAAATCAACAGGGTTCCAGACTCTCCTAAGGACTAAGTATGTACCAAGTTTGATTCAAATCCATTGAAGGATGTTGATTCTAGTGTTCACAAGGATGTTACACGGTAAAAAAATTTACCCAGTGACCTTGACCTTTGACCTTGAAAATCAATAGGGTTCCAGACTTTCCTAAGGACTAAATATGTACCAAGTTTGGTCAAATTCCATTGAAGGATGTTGATCCTAGAGTGTTCACAAGGATGTTACGGAAGGACGGACGGACGGAAGGAAGGAAGGACAGACGCAGGGCACGAAATTAACGCTGGTCTGCTAGCCTGAGGCTAGTAAAATCGGCGTCGGGCTAGAAGAACTCTCTTAGAAGCTAGTCCGATGGGCTAGTTAAAATTTCAAATTGTCAGTTATTGTTTCCACTTCATTAATTTTAATGACATAATTGAAAATCATAATTAGTCATTCATATTACTGTGTTTGTTTACGCTGTACACAATTCCCTAGATAGCAATTAGATCCTAAAAGGTGGTATACGAATTGATCAAATTACTCGATAATCCGGGTAACTCAGTGAGCGTTCTTAACAACATAATCTAAGTTCCAAGAAATGTGGCGACACATTACCGGCGTAGAGCAACCAGCGAAAAAAAATTAAATTAGATAATAATGGAAAATTGGAGAGAAAAAGGACGTATAATCAGGTCAAAAGAAAAAGAAAAACAAGCTCGCAGAAAAACCGCAACTGCCGGTTAGTTCACAACAGTGAAACAGACCGAATGACATGTTCAGTTTGCATACAATATGCTTCTTCCGACAGGATGATGGCGACACTGGTGATGTTGATGTTTCAAGTGATGACAATACTGACATTCTTTCTTCATTATAATTTTTTCAAATAAAATAATTATTATATAATTTTAGTACCGTATTTAGGGTTGTATAATGCGCATTGGTGCATAAAGTGCACCCCCTCTTGGCCTTGAAAATCTCCAGAAAATAACTAGTTTGTGTCTATAATACGCATGGACTTTTAAAAAAATCGCTGTCGGAAATGTAAGAATTAAATATCAATCATATATATTTTTCAGTCCTTTGAGCATGTTTCATTTGCTGGGAGAATTTAAGAACCATTTATCTCTTTTCATCTTCAATAAAGTTGCAAAATATTAAATGTGTTGGGTTTTATTGGCAGACATGTGATTTCCCAGTCTGGGAAAGAGAGAAACACATTGTTCCTGTTTATAATGTGCACCCCTCCTACAAATAAAAAAATCTGGGCAAAATTCTGCGCATTATACAACCCTAAATATGGTAATTGTCCCCATGATGGTCGGGCTAGTAGAATATCTGGGGGGGGCTAGTTGATTTTTATATCTACTAGTCCTGCTGGCTAGTTGCAATTTTTGCTTAAATTCTACCCCTGGACGGACGGTAGCGTTACTATATCCCTTCGCAACTTCGTTGGCGAGGGGATAATAAATATATTTCTGGAGAAGGATCTGTCTGTATTAGGACTTGCTGCGATACTAGCGATTATGTCCGTCTCGACCTGATCCACTAAATCATGGAGGCCCCCATAGCAAATTAATACAAACCATAATATCTGAACTACTAAACCATGGAGGCCCCCATAGCAAATCAATACATATCATAATATCTGAACTACTAAACCATGGAGGCCCCCATAGCAAATCAATACATACCATAATATCTGAACTACTAAACCATGGAGGCCCCCATAGCAAATCAATACATACCGTAATATCTGAACTACTAAACCATAGAGGCCCCCTTATCAAATTGATACATACCATGAATATCTGAACTACTAAACCATGGAGGCCCCCTTATCAAATCAATACATACCATGAATATCTGAACCACTAAACCATGGAGGCCCCCAATAGCAAATTAATACAGACATGTAACATAAATACCTGAACCAGTAAATCATTGAGGCCCCCTCTATCAAATAAATACATACCATTAATACCTGAACCACTAAACCATGAAGGCCCCTTATACCATGAATTTCTGAACCACTAAACCATGAAGGCCCTCTTATACCATGAATCCCTGAACCTCTAAACCATGAAAGCCCCCTTATTAAATTAATACATACCATGAATATAACAGGAGGATGACCTATAAGAGCTATGGCAGTTGATAATTTCCGTTTGTTTCCACCGCTGTAAGTACCAGATGGTTTATCTGCGTCTTTTGTTAAATTTAGCTTCTTTAATGCCCATTCTACAACCTAAGGTAATTAAAAAAAATTAAATTAGAAAAAACGAGTGAGTGAGTGAGTGATTGTTGTTGAACTCCAAGTGAGTGATTGTTGTTGAACTCCTAAGTGAGTGATTGTTGTTGAACTCCAAGTGAGTGATTGTTGTTGAACTCCAAGTGAGTGATTGTTGTTGAACTCCAAGTGAGTGATTGTTGTTGAACTCCAAGTGAGTGATTGTTGTTGAACTCCCAGTGAGTGATTGTTGTTGAACTCTAAGTGAGTGATTGTTGTTGAACTCCAAGTGAGTGATTGTTGTTGCACTCCCAGTGAGTGATTGTTGTTGAACTCCCAGTGAGTGATTGTTGTTGAACTCCAAGTGAGTGATTGTTGTTGAACTCCAGGTGAGTGATTGTTGTTGAACTCCAAGTGAGTGATTGTTGTTGAACTCCAAGTGAGTGATTGTTGTTGAACTCCAAGTGAGTGATTGTTGTTGAACTCCAAGTGAGTGATTGTTGTTGAACTCCAAGTGAGTGATTGTTGTTGAACTCCCAGTGAGTGATGAACTCCCAGTGAGTGATTGTTGTTGAACTCCAAGTGAGTGATTGTTGTTGAACTCCAAGTGAGTGATTGTTGTTGAACTCCCAGTGAGTGATTGTTGTTGAACTCCAAGTGAATGATTGTTGTTGAACTCCAAGTGAGTGATTATTGTTGAACTCCCAGTGAGTGATTGTTGTTGAACTCCAAGTGAGTGATTGTTGTTGAACTCCAAGTGAGTGATTGTTGTTGAACTCCAAGTGAATGATTGTTGTTGAACTCCCAGTGAGTGATTGTTGTTGAACTCCAAGTGAGTGATTGTTGTTGAACTCCAAGTGAGTGATTGTTGTTGAACTCCCAGTGAGTGATTGTTGTTGAACTCCAAGTGAGTGATTGTTGTTGAACTCCAAGTGAATGATTGTTGTTGAACTCCAAGTGAGTGATTGTTGTTGAACTCCAAGTGAGTGATTGTTGTTGAACTCCATGTGAGTGATTGTTGTTGAACTCCAAGTGAGTGATTGTTGTTGAACTCCAAGTGAGTGATTGTTGTTGAACTCCCAGTGAGTGATTGTTGTTGAACTCCCAGTGAGTGATTGTTGTTGAACTCCAGGTGAATGATTGTTGTTGAACTCCCAGTGAGTGATTGTTGTTGAACTCCAAGTGAGTGATTGTTGTTGAACTCCAGGTGAGTGATTGTTGTTGAACTCCAGGTGAGTGATTGTTGTTGAACTCCAAGTGAGTGATTGTTGTTGAACTCCCAGTGAGTGATTGTTGTTGAACTCCAGGTGAGTGATTGTTGTTGAACTCCAAGTGAGTGATTGTTGTTGAACTCCCAGTGAGTGATTGTTGTTGAACTCCAAGTGAGTGATTGTTGTTGAACTCCAAGTGAATGATTGTTGTTGAACTCCAAGTGAGTGATTGTTGTTGAACTCCAAGTGAGTGATTGTTGTTGAACTCCATGTGAGTGATTGTTGTTGAACTCCAAGTGAGTGATTGTTGTTGAACTCCAAGTGAGTGATTGTTGTTGAACTCCCAGTGAGTGATTGTTGTTGAACTCCCAGTGAGTGATTGTTGTTGAACTCCAGGTGAATGATTGTTGTTGAACTCCCAGTGAGTGATTGTTGTTGAACTCCAAGTGAGTGATTGTTGTTGAACTCCAGGTGAGTGATTGTTGTTGAACTCCAGGTGAGTGATTGTTGTTGAACTCCAAGTGAGTGATTGTTGTTGAACTCCAAGTGAGTGATTGTTGTTGAATTCCAAGTGAGTGATTGTTGTTGAACTCCCAGTGAGTGATTGTTGTTGAACTCCAAGTGAGTGATTGTTGTTGAACTCCAAGTGAGTGATTGTTGTTGAACTCCCAGTGAGTGATTGTTGTTGAACTCCAAGTGAGTGATTGTTGTTGAACTCCAAGTGAATGATTGTTGTTGAACTCCAAGTGAGTGATTGTTGTTGAACTCCAAGTGAGTGATTGTTGTTGAACTCCAAGTGAGTGATTGTTGTTGAACTCCAAGTGAGTGATTGTTGTTGAACTCCAAGTGAGTGATTGTTGTTGAACTCCAAGTGAGTGATTGTTGTTGAACTCCCAGTGAGTGATGAACTCCCAGTGAGTGATTGTTGTTGAACTCCAAGTGAGTGATTGTTGTTGAACTCCAAGTGAGTGATTGTTGTTGAACTCCAAGTGAGTGATTGTTGTTGAACTCCCAGTGAGTGATTGTTGTTGAACTCCAAGTGAATGATTGTTGTTGAACTCCAAGTGAGTGATTATTGTTGAACTCCCAGTGAGTGATTGTTGTTGAACTCCAAGTGAATGATTGTTGTTGAACTCCAAGTGAGTGATTGTTGTTGAACTCCAAGTGAGTGATTGTTGTTGAACTCCCAGTGAGTGATTGTTGTTGAACTCCAAGTGAGTGATTGTTGTTGAACTCCAAGTGAATGATTGTTGTTGAACTCCAAGTGAGTGATTGTTGTTGAACTCCAAGTGAGTGATTGTTGTTGAACTCCATGTGAGTGATTGTTGTTGAACTCCAAGTGAGTGATTGTTGTTGAACTCCAAGTGAGTGATTGTTGTTGAACTCCCAGTGAGTGATTGTTGTTGAACTCCCAGTGAGTGATTGTTGTTGAACTCCAGGTGAATGATTGTTGTTGAACTCCAAGTGAGTGATTGTTGTTGAACTCCAAGTGAGTGATTGTTGTTGAACTCCAGGTGAGTGATTGTTGTAGAACTCCAGGTGAGTGATTGTTGTTGAACTCCAAGTGAGTGATTGTTGTTGAACTCCAAGTGAGTGATTGTTGTTGAACTCCAAGTGAGTGATTGTTGTTGAACTCCCAGTGAGTGATTGTTGTTGAACTCCAGGTGAATGATTGTTGTTGAACTCCCAGTGAGTGATTGTTGTTGAACTCCAAGTGAGTGATTGTTGTTGAACTCCAAGTGAGTGATTGTTGTTGAACTCCAGGTGAATGATTGTTGTTGAACTCCCAGTGAGTGATTGTTGTTGAACTCCCAGTGAGTGATTGTTGTTGAACTCTCAGTGAGTGATTGTTGTTGAACTCCCAGTGAGTGATTGTTGTTGAACTCCCAGTGAGTGATTGTTGTTGAACTCCAAGTGAATGATTGTTGTTGAACTCCAAGTGAGTGATTGTTGTTGAACTCCAAGTGAGTGATTGTTGTTGAACTCCAAGTGAGTGATTGTTGTTGAACTCCAAGTGAGTGATTGTTGTTGAACTCCAAGTGAGTGAGCAAGTGGGTGATTGTTGCTTAGTGAGCAGTTTTTCATCTATTAATATAAGTTAAATGAACAGTGTATATTTCTTCAGTTTTCTATGTAATGTTTTGTAGATCGTTGTTTGTCCTTTTTCTTGTATTGTCTGTCCTTTGATTTACGACTTCTGATTACTCTTTGGTATCTTCAAACTTTTACCCATTGTATTGTCTGTTCTTTGATTTACGGCTTCTGATTACCCCCTTTGGCATCTTCAAACTTTTACCCATTGTATTGTCTGTCCTTTGATTTACGACTTCTGATTACTCTTTGGTATCTTCAAACTTTTACCCATTGTGTTGTCTATCCTTTGATTTACGGCTTCTGATTACCCTTTGGTATCTTTAAACTTTTACACATTGTATTGTCTGTCCTTTGATTTACGGCTTCTGATTACCCTTTGGTATCTTCAAACTTTTGGCCATTGTATTGTCTGTCCTTTGATTTACGACTTCTGATTACTCTTTGGTATCTTCAAACTTTTGCCCATTGTTTTGTCTGTCCTTTGATTTACGACTTCTGATTATCCTTTGGTATCTTCAAACTTTTCTTCAAATGATAGAATTTTGTCAACTTTTCTTTTCATTAAAATAATCCAAAAAAAAAATAACAGGCTACACTGAGTGCAGTGTGATACGACTGAAACAACTTCTGCACAAGTTTTACTGCAATCAAGTTTAACTCTAAAACCATAACAGTTAGAGGAAATCAATAGGAATACTACCTGAACCCCTTGTCATGATCAAGTCAAAGAAAAGACTGCATCAAAATTGTAGAAACACAAGATATTGGTCTTGATTTATAGATCTCTTAGGATTACTAGAATTAAGAGTCAACATGTAGAATGACTGTATCGTTGTTTTGGTTTATGGTGTTTAATGCCATTTTCAACAATATTTTAGTTACATCGTGACAGTCAGTTTTATTGGTGGAGGAAACTGGAGTACACAGAGAAAACCACCGACCAGTCGCAAGTCACTGACGAACTTTATCACATAATGTTGTATCGAGTGCACTTCGCCTGAACGGGGTTCGAACTCACAACGCTAGTGGTGATGGGCACTGATTGCACAGGTAGTTGTAAATCTAACTATCATATGATCACGACCAAGACACCCCCTTTAAAAACTAGACTCATCATAAAATTCAATAAATATATTTCTGTATTAGGACTTGCTGTGATACTAGCGATTATGTCCATCTAGACCTGAACCACGTAACCATGGAGTACACCTCGTCTGAACCGTATTCAAACTCACAACATTAGTGGTGATAGGTACTGATTGCATAGGTAGTTGTTTATCCAACTACCATTCGATCACGACCACGACGTCCTCTCACAGATTTGACAGTGGCGTCAATATAATCTTAGAAATCAATGATAGTATGTTTGTATCATACTTGTTGTTTGTTAACAGGAATATCAAAGTGAAAATATACAACTCATAGATAATATTACCTCACCATGTGTTGCTTGCTAACAGGAATATCAAAGTGAAAATGTACAACTCATAGATAATATTACCTCACCATGTGTTGCATGCTAACAGGAATATCAAAGGGAAAATGTACAACTCATAGATAATATTACCTCACCATGTGTTGCTTGCTAACAGGAATATCAAAGTGAAAATGTACAACTCATAGATAATATTACCTCACCATGTGTTGTTTGCTAACAGGAATATCAAAGTGAAAATGTACAACTCATAGATAATATTACCTCACCATGTGTTGTTTGCTAACAGGAATATCAAAGTGAAAATGTACAACTCATAGATAATATTACCTCACCATGTGTTGCTTGCTAACAGGAATATCAAAGTGAAAATGTACAACTCATAGATAATATTACCTCACCATGTGTTGTTTGCTAACAGGAATATCAAAGTGAAAATGTACAACTCATAGATAATATTACCTCACCATGTGTTGTTTGCTAACAGGAATATCAAAGGGAAAATGTACAACTCATAGATAATATTACCTCACCATGTGTTGCTTGCTAACAGGAATATCAAAGTGAAAATGTACAACTCATAGATAATATTACCTCACCATGTGTTGCTTGCTAACAGGAATATCAAAGTGAAAATGTACAACTCATAGATAATATTACCTCACCATGTGTTGTTTGCTAACAGGAATATCAAAGGGAAAATGTACAACTCATAGATAATATTACCTCACCATGTGTTGCTTGCTAACAGGAATATCAAAGGGAAAATGTAAAACTCATAGATAATATTACCTCACCATGTGTTGCTTGCTAACAGGAATATCAAAGTGAAAATGTACAACTCATAGATAATATTACCTCACCATGTGTTGTTTGCTAACAGGAATATCAAAGTGAAAATATACAAATCATAGATAATATTACCTCATCATGAATGGGATTAAAACTATTAGAACAAGGGCAACGCAAAGCGTGGCGTATCCATTCGCCTAAACATTTGACCTGGTGACCTTGACCTTTGACCTATGACCTTGAAAATCAATAGGTTTCCAGATTGTTTTAAGGACTAAGTATGTACCAAGTTTGGTCAAAATCCATTGAAGGATGTTGATTCTAGAGTGTTCACAAGGATGTTACGGAAGGACGGACGGAAGGACGGTAGCGTTAATATATCCCTTCACAACTTCATTGGTGAGGAGATAATTAAGAGTTAACATGTATCATGACTGCTTTATAAAAGTAATATAAGTGAAAAAGAAAAAGAAAAATGTCTATTGTATCTACATTTAAATATCTTACCCTATTTTCGTCACTTGGGGGAATTCCTCTCAACCTAGCAAACAGTCTTAGATGTTCTCTTCCAGTTAATTCATCATACAAGGCATCAAACTGTGGACAATACCCTATATTCTGTTGTACTTGTAACAGTTCCTTTAGAATACTGTCAAAAATATATTATATCGAGATCATGAAATAAGCTTTGCAAAATTAAACATAAAAGTTTAAAATAATTAAATATTATTTTGTCAACATAAACCCACTTTTGGGATGGCATACCCAGGAATACAATTTCTGTCACATTGTCTTCGGATTTGTCTGTCATGTCCATCAATAATTGATTATCTATGTCTTTGGATTTGTCTGTCATGTCCATCAATAATTGACTATCTATGTCTTTGGATTTGTCTGTCATGTCCATCAATAATTGACTATCTATGTCTTTGGATTTGTCTGTCATGTCCATCAATAATTGACTATCTATGTCTTTGGATTTGTCTGTCATGTCCATCAATAATTGACTATCTATGTCTTTGGATTTGTCTGTCATGTCCATCAATAATTGATTATCTATGTCTTTGGATTTGTCTGTCATGTCCATCAATAATTTACTATCTATGTCTTTGGATTTGTCTGTCATGTCCATCAATAATTGACTATCTATGTCTTTGGATTTGTCTGTCATGTCCATCAATAATTGACTATCTATGTCTTTGGATTTGTCTGTCATGTCCATCAATAATTGACTATCTATGTCTTTGGATTTGTCTGTCAAGTCCATCAATAATTGACTATCAATGTCTTCGGATTTGTCTGTCATGTCCATCAATAATTGACTATCTATGTCTTTGGATTTGTCTGTCATGTCCATCAATAATTGACTATCTATGTCTTTGGATTTGTCTGTCATGTCCATCAATAATTGACTATCTATGTCTTTGGATTTGTCTGTCATGTCCATCAATAATTGACTATCTATGTCTTTGGATTTGTCTGTCATGTCCATCAATAATTGACTATCTATGTCTTTGGATTTGTCTGTCATGTCCATCAATAATTGACTATCTATGTCTTTGGATTTGTCTGTCATGTCCATCAATAATTGACTATCTATGTCTTTGGATTTGTCTGTCATGTCCATCAATAATTGACTATCTATGTCTTTGGATTTGTCTGTCATGTCCATCAATAATTGACTATCTTGCCACAAAATGAATCATCTTTGACATGCAATAAGAGAATTAATAAAGGCAGAGTCTAAAACAGGACAGCAATATGGAAACCTAACAGAATTAATTTCATGAAAATAAAATATGCATTTCAATAGATGATGAGAAGGGATATATGCTTCTGATTAGAAATCGTGAGTCAATCACATGACCAAGTAGTGGGATTATTTGTATCCTTTTAATAACTTGAACTGAAGGGTTGAACTAAGGTGATCCAGAAGTGTAAGCAGTTCCTGCTCCACTAGTGGTACCTGTTGTATTACTAACATGAATGTTGAACTAAGGTGATCCAGAAGTGTAAGCAGTTCCTGCTCCACTAGTGGTACCTGTTGTATTACTAACATGAATGTTTCATATATATCTATTACCTAAATCTTCCCAGATGAGCAGTTCCACTAGATGGAGTGATGTCCCCTGTCAGCATTTTAAATGTAGTTGTCTTACCAGCACCATTTACACCAAGTAATCCAAAACACTGTAATTATAAATCAAATTCATTCTGGCCGTGATCGTATGGTAGTTGGATTTACAACAACCTATGCAATCAGTGCCTATCACCACTGATGTTGTGAGTTCGAATCTCGATCAGGGTGAGATGTACAACATTATGTGATAAAGTTTGTCAGTGGCTTGTATCATAATGGCTGTAAATGCGTGGTGTTGTGGTCTGTTAGAGTGCACCAATTACGGCCCAGCACCTCCGACTTCAGCACTCAGGGTTTCTGTTAGGGTTACCTCTCCCTTAGTTTCTGGTATAAGACCTTTCCTGGAAGCACATGAGGGACTTTACAGGTCCCAAACTGGATTTCTCCTCAGGGTTTTCTCCAGAAGCCTTACCCATTAATGGGTATGCCGCAAGGCAGCAGAGGTTTAATAATGGAGTTTCCCTCTCCATCCACAAAACAGTGGAACTATTTAACCCATAGCTGGGAACTAGGTTTGCAGACACCAGGGAATATCCACACACTGGTGGGCCATGCATGCCGTGCATCTAGGGGTCTAGTTTCCTCCGAGACCTTGTGGTTCTGCCTGGAACCGCAAAGCATCCAGTTAGCATCTACCATCTGGGCCACATAGGTCTTACTGTATGAGAGGCTATAATTGGCAAGGAAGGCTTACGTACTCGGCTCCCCTTTTCACAGCAAGCTGCTAGCCAATGGTGGAGCTGAAAGCGATTGTGACAAGAACACACACACACACTGTACGCATCAATAGTCATTTTGGTAGACCTTGTGACTTGCGACAGGTCGGTGGTTTTCTCTGGGTCCTCAGGTTTCCTCCACCAATAAAACTGACCGCCACGATATGGCTGAAATATTTTTGAAAGTGGCATTAAACACCATCAAAAATCAAATTAATTCTTTCTTCAGCTTTAGGATTCATAAGCTATTCAAAATAAAACAAATTCTTCACAAATCAAAATTAATTTAGATTTGAAATTGAAATACACATGAAGGGTTAAATTGTAAACAATTCTACAATGTGTATATTATTTAGTGTAATTATATTTGATTCTAGAGAGTCCTCTGAGCATGCTTAAGAGCCAGTCTGTGAGAAAACCATGCAAAATAGTCTAAATCCAAAATATTCCAATTGGTCTGATATTTTGTATATAAGATACCTTATAGGTTACTATTATTTATGCAAAATATTTTGAAAAAATATCAAGTCGTTTTTTGTGTATGCAGATTAATCTATAATGGTCATTTTGTGTACTACCAGAAGGCTGTTTTAGGCCCTTTTTAAGGTGTTTTTACATGCAATTATACATTGTTATTGAAAAATAAGAGCTTAATATTAACACATATTCTAATCAACCATAAAAAAAGAAAGAAAATATAGAAAAATCTTAAAAGTTTTAACATTTTTCAATAGACTTATTCGCAATTCCATATCGCATGGTTTTGAAAAAGTGCTGAATCAGCAAAATTTGACGATTTTTAAAAGCCTCTATCTCTTAAGATCATGAGGATTATATATTTATCTACCAAATACAAGAAATTGGTGCTCGGCAAATGATCACTTCATATTGAAAAATAACAATTAAAACCTGTGCATGATAGCAATTTTGGTATATTTTCGATTTTTATAAAGGTTTCAATAAAACTGTACAAATGTTTACAAAAGTCAAAATGCATAACAGTTAATGACTTGATTAATGTAAAATGAGTATTATGTATTTAGTATCTCAGTTTTGTCCAAATATAATAACAAAAAAACATTAAATTTGGGGTAAAAAGGGGCATTTTCTTCTAAATAATGTTGTGAAAATGCAGACAAAGTGTGTGATTCGTGCAATCTTGCACATAATATAAAACATAAAAGAGGGATATTTTCTCAGTTTTGAATGGACTATTCCTTATTAGCAACATGCATTTTATTTTCTACACAACAATGTTCAGATTTATCCAAATTTAATTTCATATTAAAATCTCCAACAATTCCACAATTAGAGCATGTGAATCAAATGTGGTTTGAAGTCCATTTTTGCTTGTTTTTATCAAAGACAAACATATTTATTCCAAATTGTATAACCATTTATTGTACAACTACATGTAACAAAAACAATATACACAGATAATTTGATTACTTTGATGCAGACATTGCATTAGAAATGTTGACCATTAATATCAGTAATTAGACATCCTAGTGTGTTAAACAAAGACAATTGCAAAATTAAATGAATACTCATGTTACAGATCTATATGAGCACCTGCATAAACCAAACAAATCCTTCAGTCCGAAAAGGGTTTGGTTTAGACAGGTTATAACACTGTAACTGAACAAATTACAATAAAGAAAAAAAGAGGTTGCACGCAATGTCATGCTAAGGATACTCCCACTCGTTTCAAATTTGAACAAGATAATCAAACAAAAGTTGAAATCCAACAGAAATGAAAATATAAGAAAACCTTCAACTCATCAGGTCAAAGCTGTGTATCAAATATGAAATTATTCTGCCCAGTAGTAGACGAGACAAGTGTGGCCCAAATTGTTTGTAGACAAATGGACAACAGACTGACATGGTGACTGCAGTATGCCCCTTCTTACAAGTGGGGGTATAATTCTTAAGATTTAACCATATTTTGACTAGTTTCCATTTAAGGTATCTAAAACAATAGTACTTTCTTTGCAAACTAATTTTGGCAGCATTTTTAACTAATTCTCCATTATTTGCCAATCTCAATAATTTCAGGTATCTTAAAGCTAATATGCATCTTTGAAAATATATTGGAAAATTAAATTTAAAAATATGATGTTAAGAGAAAACTTATATTGATTACATGTAACATATTCATCTTAACTTTAACAGCCTTAGTATGAACCTCTCTGGCAATTTGCCCAAAAACCTAAAAAATCTTAACATGGGATTTTTGGGGTTCCTAAATGAAGTTTCTTCTGATATTTGATACAAAAAACATTTTATGTCACAGGTAAATCATGTTTCTCGACCTTTGAAAAGTGTCTAAATATAGTATATTTTGGCGCCATTTCTTTAAATAAATCACTAATATGCAAATAAGGCTATTAACTGAAAAATATTGCAACAAAAACATTTTTGTCTTGGAAATCTTAACTTCTGAATACCCAAAGATTATGAAAATGTAAACATGTTTTACAACTTTTGACTACCCAATTGGACAATTTTTACGATTTTGCATGGATCTATCGCAGACTGGCTCTTAACAAGGTTACATTTTAATATTTTTTCAAAGGTTTCTGCAGTGTATGCCATCTTACATCGCTGATCGCTTTAATTAAAATAAGACACTTTGCATAATTCATTGTGAAGCATTCCAGCTTAGTTTGCTTTCAAATATTTCAATGGTTTATAAACAGAAGATTTTAAGTATGATAAAACTTGGTAATATGATGTTTCACTCGTCAACAAAGAAACTTTTACATATTTTTATTAAAAACTTATTATTTCACTGAATGACAATACAACATTATGTGATAAAGTTTGTCAGTGACTTGCGACAGGTCAGTGGTTTCTCTGGGTACTTCTCTTTCCTCCACTAATAAAACTGACCGCCACGATATAACTGAAATATTGTTGAAAGTGGCATTAAACACCGTGACTCTAACAAGTTTTTTTTGTTAACTCACAATTTACTCCTTCCCTGACAATATCTTACCTCTCCTGTCGGTACTCCTAAACACAACCGATCAACAGCCAGATGGTCTCCTAACTTCCTCGTCTTATAAACCTGGAGTAATAAAATATTATAGAAAACATCAGTCCAGACTTAAACTGTCCATCCAATAAAAATGACTGATTGTTGTTTAATGCCAACTCAGCAATTTAAAAAAAAAAGTATCAACATAAGAGTGTCAGTTATAAATGTACCCTACAATTAGCCTGTTTACCTTCAATTATTTTATCTCATTTTTGTGGAATTTTTCAAATATAAGATCTTTCTCCAACAAGAATTTTACATCCATTTTGTCAAGATGCTAAATGTATATATACAGTATTTCATTTCTTGTAAGGCTTCCCGTTCTGTAATGATAAAGGAGCATTATAAGAGTAGTGGCCTGATGGAGACAATTTAGTAGTATTTTACTTCTAATAAGAGTGGCCTTTGGTGGTATTGGCCTTGTAAGAGATGTGGCCTCTATTGTAAGAGAGGGACAATTGTATAAGCTTGAACTAGACTGGCCTGATAAGAGTGATGGACATTAATGGTGGGAGTTTCCTGATAAGAGTGATGGACATTAATGATGGGAGTTTCCTGATAAGAGGGATGGACATTAATGATGGGAGTTTCCTGATAAGAGTGATGGACATTAATGATGGGAGTTTCCTGATAAGAGTGATGGACATTAATGGTGAGAGTTTCCTGATAAGAGTGATGGACATTAATGATGGGAGTTTCCTGATAAGAGTGATGGATATTAATGGTGAGAGTTTCCTGATAAGAGTGATGGACATTAATGGTGGGAGTTTCCTGATAAGAGTGATGGATATTAATGGTGGGAGCTTCCTGATAAGAGGGATGGACATTAATGGTGGGAGTTTCCTGATAAGAGGGATGAACATTAATGGTGGGAGTTTCCTGATAAGAGTGATGGACATTAATGGTGGGAGTTTCCTGATAAGAGTGGTGGATATTAATGGTGGGAGCTTCCTGATAAGAGGGATGAACATTAATGGTGAGAGTTTCCTGATAAGAGTGATGGACATTAATGGTGGAGTTTCCTGATAAGAGTGATGGACATTAATGGTGGGAGTTTCCTGATAAGAGAGATGGACATTAATGGTGGGAGTTTCCTGATAAGAGGGATGGACATTAATGGTGGAGTTTCCTGATAAGAGTGATGGACATTAATGGTGGGAGTTTCCTGATAAGAGAGATGGACATTAATGGTGGGAGTTTCCTGATAAGAGGGATGGACATTAATGGTGGGAGTTTCCTGATAAGGGGGATGAACATTAATGGTGGGAGTTTCCTGATAAGAGTGACGGACATTAATGGTGGGAGTTTCCTGATAAGAGGGATGGACATTAATGGTGGGAGTTTCCTGATAAGAGTGATGGACATTAATGGTGGGAGCTTCCTGATAAGAGGGATGGACATTAATGGTGGGAGTTTCCTGATAAGAGTGATGGACATTAATGGTGGGAGTTTCCTGATAAGAGTGATGGACATTAATGGTGGGAGCTTCCTGATAAGAGGGATGGACATTAATGGTGGCAGTTTCCTGATAAGAGATGTGGTCACCAATTGTGGGAGTGGTCTGATAAGAGATGTGGCCTGATTAGAGGGTGGTCATCATTGGTTAGAGTGGCCACACAAGACATGTGGTCATAAATGGTGGGAGTGGCCTTATATAAGGGAGATTACTGTATAAACCAGAATTAAGAGGCAGCTGCGATCGTGATCACATGGTTGTTGGATTTACAACTACCTGTGCAATCAGTGCCTATCACCACTAAAGTTGTGAGTTCAAATCTCGTTCATGACGAGGTATACTCAATACAAAATTATGTGATAAAGTTTGTCAGTGACTTGTGACAGGTCGGTGGTTTTCTCCGGTTTCCTCCACCCAATAAAACTGTCTGCCACGATATAACTGAAATATTGTTGAAAGTGGCGTTAAACACTATAATCCAACCAACCAACTTGTCTATTTTTTAAAACTTACCTTTGTTAGGTTTTCAAGACGTAGGATATCATTACGACCAGAACTCCTCATAACACGTTTCCTCTCAGCAGCAACATCCTCATCTTCATCTAACGAAGAGGTCACAGAAGAGGGGGGCACCTGACTATATAACAAAACATACAACAGTCAGAGGTTTTATAAATAGAATATCTGGCACCTGACCATCCAAATATTAAACAAATTAGGACTATTTTGGGCATCAAATCAAACACTATGAATAATTACTGGTATTTTGAAAAATATTAAGATAATTTTGGTATTTTCTTGATTACATGTAACAGATACAATACTTCAATAATAAAAGAAGTAGCCTATATTGGACATTAGAGACTTGCTGTGCCTATATTGGACATTAGAGACTTGCTGTGCCTATATTGGACATTAGAGACTTGCTGTGCCTATATTGGACATTAGAGACTTGCTGTGCCTATATTGGACATTAGAGACTTGCTGTGCCTATATTGGACATTAGAGACTTGCTGTACCTATATTGGACATTAGAGACTTGCTGTGCCTATATTGGACATTAGAGACTTGTTGTGCCTATATTGGACATTAGAGACTTGCTGTGCCTATATTGGACATTAGAGACTTGCTGTGCCTATATTGGACATTAGAGACTTGCTGTGCCTATATTGGACATTAGAGACTTGCTGTGCCTATATTGGACATTAGAGACTTGCTGTGCCTATATTGGACATTAGAGACTTGTTGTGCCTATATTGGACATTAGAGACTTGCTGTGCCTATATTGGACATTAGAGACTTGCTGTGCCTATATTGGACATTAGAGACTTGCTGTGCCTATATTGGACATTACAGATTTGTTTTACCTATATTGGACATTAGAGACTTGCTTTGCCGCACGAGTACCCAAGTGAAAGAGTCAGAGGACTGTTTCGCCTGGGTGCAGATCCAGAAATAAATAGAGGCTCAATGAGTTAGGCAGTTGGATTACCTAACAACTCATACAAGCCTATCATCAATACGGCGTGGGTTCGCGTCCAGCTTTGTAAATTACAAAAAAGGTGCACTCGACTCGCAGCCACAAGTGATAAAGTTTACCAGTTGCTTGCCATGGTCAGTGGTTCTTACACCACTAAAACTGGTCGCCATGATATAGCTGAAATATTGTTGAAAGTGGCATTAAACACAATAAATCAAATCAAATCGAATTAGAAATAAATATCTTATGTTTAATTACAGACCACTTCTTTTGTTGTCAAAGTAATGTATCTGACTTGTACAACAAAAAATTTATAAAACTGGACTCTTTTACATAGAGAGTGAACTGGTTGCACGAAAAACATCTAATACACAAGGAGTCATTGTGGCAGCCCTCACAATGAACACCGGTCCTTCAGCCCAAAACCAGATAAATTTTGTTTGGAGCAGTGAATATTTTCCCTTTTTATTTAGATATACAAATGTATATATAAAATAAATTCAAGATATTGATTCGGACCAGTAAATTCAAATTATCATTTTGATGACTCTTGTGGTCACATATACATGTATAAACTGTATTTACATCTACCTATTGCTTATAGCCACTAAGTTGTGAGTTACTGCCTGTGACAAGCCACTAAGTTGTGAGTTACTGCCTGTGACAAGCCATTAAGTTGTGACTTACTGCCTGTGACAAGCCATTAAGTTGTGAGTTACTGCCTGTGACAAGCCATTAAGTTGTGAGTTACTGCCTGTGACAAGCCATTAAGTTGTGAGTTACTGCCTGTGACAAGCCATTAAGTTGTGAGTTTCTGCCTGTGACAAGCCATTAAGTTGTGAGTTACTGCCTGTGACAAGCCATTAAGTTGTGAGTTACTGCCTGTGACAAGCCATTAAGTTGTGAGCTACTGCCTATGACAAGCCATTAAGTTGTGAGTTACTGCCTGTGACAAGCCATTAAGTTGTGAGTTACTGCCTGTGACAAGCCATTAAGTTGTGAGTTACTGCCTGTGACAAGCCATTAAGTTGTGAGTTTCTGCCTGTGACAAGCCATTAAGTTGTGAGTTTCTGCCTGTGACAAGCCATTAAGTTGTGAGTTACTGCCTGTGACAAGCCATTAAGTTGTGAGTTTCTGCCTGTGACAAGCCATTAAGTTGTGAGTTTCTGCCTGTGACAAGCCATTAAGTTGTGAGTTTCTGCCTGTGACAAGCCATTAAGTTGTGAGTTTCTGCCTGTGACAAGCCATTAAGTTGTGAGTTTCTGCCTGTGACAAGCCATTAAGTTGTGAGTTTCTGCCTGTGACAAGCCACTAAGTTGTGAGTTTCTGCCTGTGACAAGCCATTAAGTTGTGAGTTTCTGCCTGTGACAAGCCATTAAGTTGTGAGTTTCTGCCTGTGACAAGCCATTAAGTTGTGAGTTTCTGCCTGTGACAAGCCATTAAGTTGTGAGTTTCTGCCTGTGACAAGCCATTAAGTTGTGAGTTTCTGCCTGTGACAAGCCATTGAGTTGTGAGTTTCTGCCTGTGACAAGCCATTAAGTTGTGAGTTTCTGCCTGTGACAAGCCATTGAGTTGTGAGTTTCTGCCTGTGACAAGCCATTAAGTTGTGAGTTTCTGCCTGTGACAAGCCACTAAGTTGTGAGTTTCTGCCTGTGACAAGCCATTAAGTTGTGAGTTTCTGCCTGTGACAAGCCATTAAGTTGTGAGTTTCTGCCTGTGACAAGCCATTAAGTTGTGAGTTTGAATACTGCCTGTGACAAGCCACTAAGTTGTGAGTTTGAATACTGCCTGTGACAAGCCATTAAGTTGTGAGTTTGAATACTGCCTGTGACAAGCCATTAAGTTGTGAGTTTGAATACTGCCTGTGACAAGCCATTAAGTTGTGAGTTTCTGCCTGTGACAAGCCATTAAGTTGTGAGTTTCTGCCTGTGACAAGCCATTAAGTTGTGAGTTTCTGCCTGTGACAAGCCATTAAGTTGTGAGTTTCTGCCTGTGACAAGCCATTAAGTTGTGAGTTACTGCCTGTGACAAGCCATTAAGTTGTGAGTTTCTGCCTGTGACAAGCCATTAAGTTGTGAGTTTCTGCCTGTGACAAGCCATTAAGTTGTGAGTTTCTGCCTGTGACAAGCCACTAAGTTGTGAGTTTCTGCCTGTGACAAGCCACTAAGTTGTGAGTTTCTGCCTGTGACAAGCCACTAAGTTGTGAGTTTCTGCCTGTGACAAGCCATTAAGTTGTGAGTTTTTGCCTGTGACAAGCCATTAAGTTGTGAGCTTCTGCCTGTGACAAGCCATTAAGTTGTGAGTTTCTGCCTGTGACAAGCCACTAAGTTGTGAGTTTCTGCCTGTGACAAGCCACTAAGTTGTGAGTTTCTGCCTGTGACAAGCCATTAAGTTGTGAGTTTCTGCCTGTGACAAGCCATTAAGTTGTGAGTTTCTGCCTGTGACAAGCCACTAAGTTGTGAGTTTCTGCATGTGACAAGCCATTAAGTTGTGAGTTTCTGCTTGTGACAAGCCATTAAGTTGTGAGTTTCTGCCTGTGACAAGCCATTAAGTTGTGAGTTTGAATACTGCCTGTGACAAGGTGTACTTGATAGTTTGTCAGAGACTTACAAGATCTCGATAGTTTTATGCCTGTCCCAAGCCTTGACCTAGATTTCCAATGCCATATGCTATGGTCTTTTTTGTGTTCAGTGGTTGTTTATTTAGCTGATGTTGGTAGAAATGTCTGATTATGATATCACTGTTTTCATAGGTAATTGTTTGGAAACTTTGTAAAATACATCCACAAAATTGAACTCGGACAAAAATAAATTGTGCAATGCCAATGAAAAATATTAAATAATTAACTTCCCTTACAGCACTAAGTAAGGGAGACAACAAAATATTCTTTAGTCTTAAATTAACTCCCTTGCCAAGTTTGAGTTTTTGCTCAAAATTTGAATTTACCTTCTTAAATGGTTTATTGGTGCCAACATTGTTTCTTACTAAAATTTTCAGTAACTTTCTAAAATGGTTTATTGGTGCTAACATTAAAAGCTAGTATCAGTACACAACACACAGAAACTTGGAACAAATAATCTTGTAGTAATTTGGAAGCAACAGAAATATGAGGGAATTTGTTTTTAAAACATAAAATAGAAGCTTTAGAAAACAGGAATTGAAATTTTACTGAAAAAGAAATGATCACTAAATAGTTTAATATGACAAAGTAGTGGTTGTCACAACTGATTCTATGAAAATTAAAATGAAATTTCTTTTGACTTCCGATAAAATAAATGATATTGAAAAAAGAGTTTGGAACCAAAGAAGACGATAAGAACTTATAAAAGTAATTTATCCTGCAACTTTTTTGAGTACTAATAAAGGTGATCAAGTAAACTTCAGTGTTATTAAATCATGAACCTAATAAAGTATTTTTAGAACCTGATTCATGTGGAGCGACAGAAAGAAATGGTAACAGTATAAGCTCATACGTCAGATGACACCATTGACGCTTGTTTCAGCTGAATACTATTAGAACTTTATTTTCAGACACTTTGGCAGGTGTTATGGACTTTTTGATATTGCAGGATAAACACAATATACTTTAATTGTCGTAAAATATCAAATTAATTTGCACTCACTACAAAACAGACTAGAAAAGCTCACCAAAGGCTCGCTTTTTTATCTGTTTCTAAAGCTCGTGCAAATAAATTTTATATTTTCAGACAATGTACGTATATTATATATGTATATGTATATCTGTACAATTTAGTAATGAGTTGTAGAACTATTAGAAATAAAGTCAATGATGTAGAACATGATAGTAGACATGAAACTAAAGGGTTTACTGTAAATAATCTGTGTTTTAAGTCAAATATCAAATATTATGGTTAATAAAGAATAGCTTGGAGTATACACTCATTGAAAGAAATCCACCGTCTAATTATAACTACATAGTACAATATATTATGAATTCAAATAATTTCAGTGGATTTGCTTTGGATATATAAGGAAATCCAATAAAGTTATTTATACAACAATTTAATATAATATTCCATAATTGTTTTCAGATTGATGAATGGACAAAACAGTTCTTCTTAGTTTTATATCTGCCTCTTGTAATAAGATATATAGGGTCTAACACCGAGAGAGGTGCAAGATAGTAAAATCTGTGACACCCGAGGGTAAGATTTAAATCTTACCCGAGGGTGTCACAGATTTTACTATCTTGTACCTTTTCCCGTGTTTGACTCTTTTTCTCACCCCTTTCTACCGTGTCAATGTTTGTTTACTTGTTGTGTAGTTTGGTGCATTAATTTGCGAACCGTATCACACCCACAGGACCAAAATGCCACATAATAAAATAAAACAAGAATTTAATTTTACAACTTTAAGGCATGCCCAACTTTAAAGAGGTTCAAAATAATAAAGTTAACAAACTTGTGATAGATTCTATAATAACAAACTCTTGCACCTTTTACGATGTTTGCTTCTTTTTTCAATATTTGTTTACGTTGAGAAATATAGAGTGTTCTCCCTTGTTATGTAACTAACGTAAATAAAAACAATTACCTCCCTTTGACCAATGTCAAATAATTTTTTGTACAGGCATTTATCGCTGTTGTAGTAGCATTTATAACATATTTATAAATAAAATACATTGTATTTTATTGTATTTTATTGTGAAATACATTTAAAATACTGTCAAGACACTAAATCGACAATTTAATTCAACAATGGAAAACAATTTTGCGGGAAAAACGGCGTGTAGCTTGTCTTACCCTGGAGCCGGGGTGAGATAGAAAAATCTTTTTCACCTAAACTAACGGACTACTTTATCCAAGGGGTGAGAAACTAATATCCTGTCAACCCAACCCATGTTAAAACTCACAACATATTATGACTTCCATGAATTACTTATTAAATCAGCCATATATAAAATTAAACTTAAAACACAGATTTAATGTTATTGTAAACTATTCCATTGAAATATTCCTCAAACTACAGAAGACAATAAGAGGCTCACCTGAGCCTGTATCACCCACCTGATTATTCATATGCAGTTTGATGTTCAATGAAGTCTAGATTTTAAGAAACATTATATTCATTTTTACACAGATGTTCAGTTGTAATCCATTAAAGTAGGGTTAATGCCACTTTCAACAATATTTCAGTTTTATTGGTGAAGGAAACCGTAGTACCCAGAGAAAACCACTGACCTGCCGCAAGCCACTGACAAACTTTATCACATAAAGTTGTATCAAGTACACCACAGGATTTGAACTCACAACTTTAGTGGTGATAGGAAATTTTGTACAGGATCTCTCATACATCATACATACAAAGTAACATAAACTTGAATTTTGATGCGCTACAATCAAAGGGACAGAATATATTTCAATATCAATATTCCTATTTGTATCTGATAGTTAGAACTACTCTACTGACTCAATACTGAAAACATATCAATAGTAAACGAGTATGAAGTCATGACACAGGGAAAGTAATGGCCATTTTGAAGGTCGAGACAAACATTATCGCTACTATCTCAGCAAGTCCGATAGGTCGAGCTGGGATATTTGTGATATGGTCTGTTGAGGCCTTCAGAACTGACGTTATTGTTTTTATCAATGACGTCATAATGTGTTTTACGTGAGACAGACAATATCACTACACAGCAAGTCCAATACTTGACTTATTTCAATGGAATAGTTCAACTGCATCAAATTTTAACATCCTGAACTTTGACCTTTGTGCTTGTATTACCTTGTATTACCCCTATAAAGTGTGCAATATAAAAATAGATAAGTATGATAAAAATAGATAAGTATGATAAAAATAGATAAATATGATAAAAATAGATAAGTATGATAAAAATAGATAAATATGATAAAAATAGCATGTGTTTACGGCAGTAAGCAATAATGAAAGTTAAAAATACTTTAATGTCAAAATGACAAATCAACTGGTATTAACAATTCAATTGATAAATGTTACAAGGAAGGTGACACTTGTTTGGCATAGCATGATATTGTGGTTTCAGGGATAGGGTTATGGTAATTAATGCCACTTTCAACAATATTTCAGCTATATCGTGGCAGTCAGTTTTATTGGTGGAGGTAACTGGAATTCCCAAAGAAAACCACTGACCCGTCGCAAGTCACTGACAAACTTTATCACGTAATGTTGTATCGAGTACATCTCGCCATCAACGTGATTTAAACTCACAATGGTAGTGGTGACAGGCACTGATTGCATAGGTAGTTATAAATCTGACTACCACATAATCACGACTACGACATCTCCTTGTGGTTTTAGAGTAGGAGGTAAAAAATAAACAATCACCAAGAAAGATAGCTGGAGCTAAAAGTTTATATTTGAATAACTATATAATTATTACATGTATATCAAGCTTGACACCTTACCTTCTTAGGGTTAGAGTTAGGGTTAGGGTTTATATTTGAATAACTATATAATTATTACATGTATATCAAGCTTGACACCTTACCTTCTTAGGGTTAGAGTTAGGGTTAGGGTTTATATTTGAATAACTATATAATTATTACATGTATATCAAGCTTGACACCTTACCTTCTTAGGGTTAGAGTTAGGGTTAGGGTTTATATTTGAATAACTATATAATTATTACATGTATATCAAGCTTGACACCTTACCTTCTTAGGGTTAGAGTTAGGGTTAGGGTTTATATTTGAATAACTATATAATTATTACATGTACATTTGTATATCAAGTTTGACACTTTACCTTCTTTTGATGAAAAATCTGAATTCACATAATAAAGTTAATATGAAGAAGCAGACCCCAGTTGTTGCCATGGCAGCCAAATTTCTTCCAGACAATTCCCATGTTAGCGGCGACTTCATCAAATCATATTGACCTGAAAGATTAAACAAATACATAATACAAACATGTATATTAGTTGAAAATGCAAAAAATCATCATGAATTGGCTAGTGTAAGTGAGTGAGTGATTGGTTAGTGTATAGTGAGTGATTGATTGGCTAGTGAATAGTGAGTGATTGTTCTTTAACTCCAAATGAGCAAGTTTTCATCCATATCATGGCGAGAGCAAAATTACATTTCAATGCGGAGAAGGCAGCAAATACCAATGTTTTAGTCTTTAGTTGACCAGATCAGGTCTCAATGACATACAACAGATGAGCACACTAACCATTACTCCACTTTTACAGTAGAAAAGCAAGATCAGTGATAGCTGTGGAACAGTTTCCTTTTGTTCTACCAGATGTCTTTATGTTCTGAGTTCGGTGTTGTGATGTCGCTACGACTTCTGCATAAAAAAAGATGTTCAGTTCGTCTTTACCTACAATTTTTTTGCAGAAGGGCTCATGTTTTATTTACGTTATTTGTGTTTGCTTTCTTATAGTGGTGTCAAACACATATCATGTTGTGTTGGTTTTTGTTTTGTTTGTCTTCGTCTTGTGTCTTGTGTACCCAATCTTGCCAATTTCTCTGGATTGTCCATTCTTGATTGCCCCTTCGGTTTTCTCTGGATTGTCCATTCTTGATTGCCCCTTCGGTTTTCTCTAACGTTTCTTTTATGCTCTTTCTTTCTTTTTTCTTTTTTCGGGTAAAATGGTAAAATGTTTGTTGTAGATCACTATTTACAGGACATAATTTACTTGATACAGAAGCCCCCTTCCACTACCATCAAAGTCCATCCTTCTTATCAGGCCAGATTTAAGATGCATTATGATAGTAAAATACTACTTAACTGAGAGGCCACCCCTCTTCTTATTCATTGTAGAAGGGATTGTTTTATTTATTTTATTATTTAGTCTATAGACTTATACTCTACCTGTTTTAAAATAAAATTCATTTTTATATTCATTGAAGGCTATATCCATCAGACCACGTCCTAAACAGTAGTTAGGAAAAACTAGGAAGACATCTTTAAGTACTACATGGACTTTCTCTATGTCCTAAAATATAATGTTAAAATGTAGAAAAACTAGGAAGACATCTTTAAGTAACACATGGACTTTCTCTATGTCCTAAAATATAATGTTAAAATGTAGAAAAACTAGGAAGACATCTTTAAGTAACACATGGACTTTCTCTAGGTCCTAAAATATAATGTTAAAATGTAGAAAAACTAGGAAGACATCTTTAAGTACTACATGGACTTTCTCTAGGTCCTAAAATATAATGTTAAAATGTAGAAAAACTAGGAAGACATCTTTAAGTAACACATGGACTTTCTCTAGGTCCTAAAATATAATGTTAAAATGTAGAAAAACTAGGAAGACATCTTTAAGTAACACATGGACTTTCTCTAGGTCCTAAAATATAATGTTAACATGTAGAAAAACTAGGAAGACATCTTTAAGTAACACATGGACTTTCTCTAGGTCCTAAAATATAATGTCAACATGTAGAAAAACTAGGAAGACATCTTTAAGTAACACATGGACTTTCTCTAGGTTCTAAAATATAATGTTAAAATGTAGAAAAACTAGGAAGACATCTTTAAGTAACACATGGACTTTCTCTAGGTCCTAAAATATAATGTTAAAATGTAGAAAAACTAGGAAGACATCTTTAAGTAACACATGGACTTTCTCTAGGTCCTAAAATATAATGTTAACATGTAGAAAAACTAGGAAGACATCTTTAAGTAACACATGGACTTTCTCTAGGTCCTAAAATATAATGTTAAAATGTAGAAAAACTAGGAAGACATCTTTAAGTAACACATGGACTTTCTCTAGGTCCTAAAATATAATGTTAAAATGTAGAAAAACTAGGAAGACATCTTTAAGTAACACATGGACTTTCTCTAGGTTCTAAAATATAATGTTAAAATGTAGAAAAACTAGGAAGACATCTTTAAGTAACACATGGACTTTCTCTAGGTTCTAAAATATAATGTTAAAATGTAGAAAAACTAGGAAGACATCTTTAAGTACTACATGGACTTTCTCTAGGTCCTAAAATATAATGTTAAAATGTAGAAAAACTAGGAAGACATCTTTAAGTAACACATGGACTTTCTCTAGGTCCTAAAATATAATGTTAAAATGTAGAAAAACTAGGAAGACATCTTTAAGTACTACATGGACTTTCTCTAGGTCCTAAAATATAATGTTAAAATGTAGAAAAACTAGGAAGACATCTTTAAGTAACACATGGACTTTCTCTAGGTCCTAAAATATAATGTTAAAATGTAGAAAAACTAGGAAGACATCTTTAAGTACTACATGGACTTTCTCTAGGTCCTAAAATATAATGTTAAAATGTAGAAAAATTAGGAAGACATCTTTAAGTAACACATGGACTTTCTCTAGGTCCTAAAATATAATGTTAAAATGTAGAAAAACTAGGAAGACATCTTTAAGTAACACATGGACTTTCTCTAGGTCCTAAAATATAATGTTAAAATGTAGAAAAACTAGGAAGACATCTTTAAGTAACACATGGACTTTCTCTAGGTCCTAAAATATAATGTTAAAATGTAGAAAAACTAGGAAGACATCTTTAAGTAACACATGGACTTTCTCTAGGTCCTAAAATATAATGTTAAAATGTAGAAAAACTAGGAAGACATCTTTAAGTAACACATGGACTTTCTCTAGGTCTTAAAATATAATGTTAAAATGTAGAAAAACTAGGAAGACATCTTTAAGTAACACATGGACTTTCTCTAGGTTCTAAAATATAATGTTAAAATGTAGAAAAACTAGGAAGACATCTTTAAGTACTACATGGACTTTCTCTAGGTCCTAAAATATAATGTTAAAATGTAGAAAAACTAGGAAGACATCTTTAAGTACTACATGGACTTTCTCTAGGTCCTAAAATATAATGTTAACATGTAGAAAAACTAGGAAGACATGTTTAAGTACTACATGGACTTTCTCTAGGTCCTAAAATATAATTTTAACATGTAGAAAAACTAGGAAGACATCTTTAAGTAACACATGGACTTTCTCTAGGTCCTAAAATATAATGTTAACATGTAGAAAAACTAGGAAGACATCTTTAAGTAACACATGGACTTTCTCTAGGTCCTAAAATATAATGTTAAAATGTAGAAAAACTAGGAAGACATCTTTAAGTACTACATGGACTTTCTCTAGGTCCTAAAATATAATGTTAACATGTAGAAAAACTAGGAAGACATCTTTAAGTACTACATGGACTTTCTCTAGGTCCTAAAATATAATGTTAACATGTAGAAAAACTATGAAGACATCTTTAAGTAACACATGGACTTTCTCTAGGTCCTAAAATATAATGTTAAAATGTAGAAAAACTAGGAAGACATCTTTAAGTACTACATGGACTTTCTCTATGTCCTAAAATATAATGTTAAAATGTAGAAAAACTAGGAAGACATCTTTAAGTAACACATGGACTTTCTCTATGTCCTAAAATATAATGTTAAAATGTAGAAAAACTAGGAAGACATCTTTAAGTAACACATGGACTTTCTCTAGGTCCTAAAATATAATGTTAACATGTAGAAAAACTAGGAAGACATCTTTAAGTAACACATGGACTTTCTCTATGTCCTAAAATATAATGTTAAAATGTAGAAAAACTAGGAAGACATCTTTAAGTAACACATGGACTTTCTCTAGGTCCTAAAATATAATGTTAACATGTAGAAAAACTAGGAAGACATCTTTAAGTAACACATGGACTTTCTCTAGGTCCTAAAATATAATGTTAAAATGTAGAAAAACTAGGAAGACATCTTAAAGTACTACATGGACTTTCTCTAGGTCCTATAATATAATGTTAAAATGTAGAAAAACTAGGAAGACATCTTTAAGTAACACATGGACTTTCTCTAGGTCCTAAAATATAATGTTAAAATGTAGAAAAACTAGGAAGACATCTTTAAGTAACACATGGACTTTCTCTAGGTCCTAAAATATAATGTTAAAATGTAGAAAAACTAGGAAGACATCTTTAAGTACTACATGGACTTTCTCTAGGTCCTAAAATATAATGTTAAAATGTAGCAAAATTAGGAAGACATCTTTAAGTAACACATGGATTTTCTCTAGGTCCTAAAATATAATGTTAAAATGTAGAAAAACTAGGAAGACATCTTTAAGTAACACATGGACTTTCTCTAGGTCCTAAAATATAATGTTAAAATGTAGAAAAACTAGGAAGACATCTTTAAGTACTACATGGACTTTCTCTAGGTCCTAAAATATAATGTTAAAATGTAGAAAAACTAGGAAGACATCTTTAAGTAACACATGGACTTTCTCTAGGTCCTAAAATATAATGTTAACATGTAGAAAAACTAGGAAGACATCTTTAAGTAACACATGGACTTTCTCTATGTCCTAAAATATAATGTTAAAATGTAGAAAAACTAGGAAGACATCTTTAAGTAACACATGGACTTTCTCTAGGTCCTAAAATATAATGTTAAAATGTAGAAAAACTAGGAAGACATCTTTAAGTACTACATGGACTTTCTCTAGGTCCTAAAATATAATGTTAAAATGTAGAAAAACTAGGAAGACATCTTTAAGTAACACATGGACTTTCTCTAGGTTCTAAAATATAATGTTAAAATGTAGAAAAAGTAGGAAGACATCTTTAAGTACCACATGGACTTTCTCTATGTCCTAAAATATAATGTTAACATGTAGAAAAACTAGGAAGACATCTTTAAGTAACACATGGACTTTCTCTAGGTCCTAAAATATAATGTTAAAATGTAGAAAAATTAGGAAGACATCTTTAAGTAACACATGGACTTTCTCTAGGTCCTAAAATATAATGTTAAAATGTAGAAAAACTAGGAAGACATCTCTAAGTAACACATGGACTTTCTCTAGGTCCTAAAATATAATGTTAAAATGTAGAAAAACTAGGAAGACATCTTTAAGTAACACATGGACTTTCTCTAGGTCCTAAAATATAATGTTAAAATGTAGAAAAACTAGGAAGACATCTTTAAGTAACACATGGACTTTCTCTAGGTCCTAAAATATAATGTTAAAATGTAGAAAAACTAGGAAGACATCTTTAAGTAACACATGGACTTTCTCTAGGTCCTAAAATATAATGTTAAAATGTAGAAAAACTAGGAAGACATCTTTAAGTAACACATGGACTTTCTCTAGGTTCTAAAATATAATGTTAAAATGTAGAAAAACTAGGAAGACATCTTTAAGTACTACATGGACTTTCTCTAGGTCCTAAAATATAATGTTAAAATGTAGAAAAACTAGGAAGACATCTTTAAGTACTACATGGACTTTCTCTAGGTCCTAAAATATAATGTTAACATGTAGAAAAACTAGGAAGACATGTTTAAGTACTACATGGACTTTCTCTAGGTCCTAAAATATAATTTTAACATGTAGAAAAACTAGGAAGACATCTTTAAGTAACACATGGACTTTCTCTAGGTCCTAAAATATAATGTTAACATGTAGAAAAACTAGGAAGACATCTTTAAGTAACACATGGACTTTCTCTAGGTCCTAAAATATAATGTTAAAATGTAGAAAAACTAGGAAGACATCTTTAAGTACTACATGGACTTTCTCTAGGTCCTAAAATATAATGTTAAAATGTAGAAAAACTAGGAAGACATCTTTAAGTACTACATGGACTTTCTCTATGGCCTAAAATATAATGTTAAAATGTAGAAAAACTAGGAAGACATCTTTAAGTAACACATGGACTTTCTCTATGTCCTAAAATATAATGTTAAAATGTAGAAAAACTAGGAAGACATCTTTAAGTACTACATGGACTTTCTCTATGGCCTAAAATATAATGTTAAAATGTAGAAAAACTAGGAAGACATCTTTAAGTAACACATGGACTTTCTCTATGTCCTAAAATATAATGTTAAAATGTAGAAAAACTAGGAAGACATCTTTAAGTAACACATGGACTTTCTCTAGGTCCTAAAATATAATGTTAACATGTAGAAAAACTAGGAAGACATCTTTAAGTAACACATGGACTTTCTCTAGGTCCTAAAATATAATGTTAAAATGTAGAAAAACTAGGAAGACATCTTAAAGTACTACATGGACTTTCTCTAGGTCCTATAATATAATGTTAAAATGTAGAAAAACTAGGAAGACATCTTTAAGTAACACATGGACTTTCTCTAGGTCCTAAAATATAATGTTAAAATGTAGAAAAACTAGGAAGACATCTTTAAGTAACACATGGACTTTCTCTAGGTCCTAAAATATAATGTTAAAATGTAGAAAAACTAGGAAGACATCTTTAAGTACTACATGGACTTTCTCTAGGTCCTAAAATATAATGTTAAAATGTAGAAAAATTAGGAAGACATCTTTAAGTAACACATGGATTTTCTCTAGGTCCTAAAATATAATGTTAAAATGTAGAAAAACTAGGAAGACATCTTTAAGTAACACATGGACTTTCTCTAGGTCCTAAAATATAATGTTAAAATGTAGAAAAACTAGGAAGACATCTTTAAGTACTACATGGACTTTCTCTAGGTCCTAAAATATAATGTTAAAATGTAGAAAAACTAGGAAGACATCTTTAAGTAACACATGGACTTTCTCTAGGTCCTAAAATATAATGTTAACATGTAGAAAAACTAGGAAGACATCTTTAAGTAACACATGGACTTTCTCTATGTCCTAAAATATAATGTTAAAATGTAGAAAAACTAGGAAGACATCTTTAAGTAACACATGGACTTTCTCTAGGTCCTAAAATATAATGTTAAAATGTAGAAAAACTAGGAAGACATCTTTAAGTACTACATGGACTTTCTCTAGGTCCTAAAATATAATGTTAAAATGTAGAAAAACTAGGAAGACATCTTTAAGTAACACATGGACTTTCTCTAGGTTCTAAAATATAATGTTAAAATGTAGAAAAAGTAGGAAGACATCTTTAAGTACTACATGGACTTTCTCTAGGTCCTAAAATATAATGTTAACATGTAGAAAAACTAGGAAGACATGTTTAAGTACTACATGGACTTTCTCTAGGTCCTAAAATATAATTTTAACATGTAGAAAAACTAGGAAGACATCTTTAAGTAACACATGGACTTTCTCTAGGTCCTAAAATATAATGTTAACATGTAGAAAAACTAGGAAGACATCTTTAAGTAACACATGGACTTTCTCTAGGTCCTAAAATATAATGTTAAAATGTAGAAAAACTAGGAAGACATCTTTAAGTACTACATGGACTTTCTCTAGGTCCTAAAATATAATGTTAAAATGTAGAAAAACTAGGAAGACATCTTTAAGTACTACATGGACTTTCTCTATGGCCTAAAATATAATGTTAAAATGTAGAAAAACTAGGAAGACATCTTTAAGTAACACATGGACTTTCTCTATGTCCTAAAATATAATGTTAAAATGTAGAAAAACTAGGAAGACATCTTTAAGTAACACATGGACTTTCTCTAGGTCCTAAAATATAATGTTAACATGTAGAAAAACTAGGAAGACATCTTTAAGTAACACATGGACTTTCTCTAGGTCCTAAAATATAATGTTAAAATGTAGAAAAACTAGGAAGACATCTTAAAGTACTACATGGACTTTCTCTAGGTCCTATAATATAATGTTAAAATGTAGAAAAACTAGGAAGACATCTTTAAGTAACACATGGACTTTCTCTAGGTCCTAAAATATAATGTTAAAATGTAGAAAAACTAGGAAGACATCTTTAAGTAACACATGGACTTTCTCTAGGTCCTAAAATATAATGTTAAAATGTAGAAAAACTAGGAAGACATCTTTAAGTACTACATGGACTTTCTCTAGGTCCTAAAATATAATGTTAAAATGTAGAAAAATTAGGAAGACATCTTTAAGTAACACATGGATTTTCTCTAGGTCCTAAAATATAATGTTAAAATGTAGAAAAACTAGGAAGACATCTTTAAGTAACACATGGACTTTCTCTAGGTCCTAAAATATAATGTTAAAATGTAGAAAAACTAGGAAGACATCTTTAAGTACTACATGGACTTTCTCTAGGTCCTAAAATATAATGTTAAAATGTAGAAAAACTAGGAAGACATCTTTAAGTAACACATGGACTTTCTCTAGGTCCTAAAATATAATGTTAACATGTAGAAAAACTAGGAAGACATCTTTAAGTAACACATGGACTTTCTCTATGTCCTAAAATATAATGTTAAAATGTAGAAAAACTAGGAAGACATCTTTAAGTAACACATGGACTTTCTCTAGGTCCTAAAATATAATGTTAAAATGTAGAAAAACTAGGAAGACATCTTTAAGTACTACATGGACTTTCTCTAGGTCCTAAAATATAATGTTAAAATGTAGAAAAACTAGGAAGACATCTTTAAGTAACACATGGACTTTCTCTAGGTTCTAAAATATAATGTTAAAATGTAGAAAAAGTAGGAAGACATCTTTAAGTACCACATGGACTTTCTCTATGTCCTAAAATATAATGTTAACATGTAGAAAAACTAGGAAGACATCTTTAAGTAACACATGGACTTTCTCTATGTCCTAAAATATAATGTTAAAATGTAGAAAAATTAGGAAGACATCTTTAAGTAACACATGGACTTTCTCTAGGTCCTAAAATATAATGTTAAAATGTAGAAAAACTAGGAAGACATCTCTAAGTAACACATGGACTTTCTCTAGGTCCTAAAATATAATGTTAAAATGTAGAAAAACTAGGAAGACATCTTTAAGTAACACATGGACTTTCTCTAGGTCCTAAAAAAAATTATGTTAAAATGTAGAAAAACTAGGAAGACATCTTTAAGTAACACATGGACTTTCTCTAGGTCCTAAAAAAATAATGTTAACGTGTAAATGTCACCGCAAGAAATAGTTAATTTCTTAATGTAAATAAAACTGTTTTATATATGTTGCATATTATTTATATATTCCAATATGACGTCCTTCTTTTGCTTTGCTAACAAACCAGCGATTTATTAGATGGCAAAATCTCATTAGCACATGCACAGCACACTCATATAAGACAGGTGATAAAATCACAAAATAAAATATTCAACATATCCCAAATCAATAAATATGTGATGTGCAATTAAAACATGCAAACACAATAATATTGTTACGGATGCTCCATCAATACGACTGACTTTCCCGTCATAAATGTATATGTGACTGACTTTCTCGTCTGCTCGAAAATGGCAGCATAAATTGTGTTCGTTATTGTCCGCAAATGTAATTATAAATGTCAGTCTTCCAATCAAAGTCTACTACCATAGTTTTACTGTTAGACATATCAGAATAAAAATAATTCATGGAAGATAGAATTATTTCTTAATCAGTTCATTATGAATTACAGTGAAGTATCAAATTTACCTTGTCATAAGAGAATATTTCCAGGAGAAAACTACAGACAATACATGTAATTCCTGTGAATAGATTGATCACAATCAGCCAGATATATGCTGTACTGGGTTCCTTAAACCAGAATGAGGCTGGATACATGACTGGAGTAATAGACCATCTGTAAACATAAGGATTATAATACTATAAACATTTACTATAAATGTGTGTAATTAATGTTGTTTAACTTGTGTCTTAGCCTTTTGTCTCTTTGAACAATAAAATATGTTTAAAGTATAAGGATTATTATTTAAAGTATAAGGATTATTATTTTATACTTTAAAGACAACTATAATCATTATCATTACTTACCTACAACTACCTGTGCAATCAAAGCCTATCACCACTAAAGTTGTCAGTTTGAACCCAACTCATAGCGAGGTGTACTTAATACAACATTATATGATAAAGTTTGTCAGTGACTTGCGACAGGTCAGTGGTTTTCTCCGGGTACCGGTTTCCTCTAACAATAAAAATGACCACCACAATATAACTGCAATATTGTTGAAAGTGGTGTTAAACACCATTAACAAACCAACTTACTGTACCTAAATGTAATAGTAATTTAAACATTTCTCCTTTGATCTCACTGAGTGATAGTGTCAGTCTAAATGAACTGGTCAAACAAATGATTGATCAGTGTGACATCAGTCTAAATGAACTGGTCAACAAAATGATTGGTCAGTGTGACATCAGTCTAAACGAACTGGTCAACAAAATGATTGGTCAGTGTGACATCAATCTAAACAAACTGGTTAACAAATGATTGGTCAGTGTGACATCAGTCTAAACAAACTGGTCAACAAAATGATTGGTCAGTGTAACATCAGTCTAAACAAACTGGTCAACAAATGATTGGTCAGTGTGACATCAGTCTAAACGAACTGGTCAACAAAATGATTGGTCAGTGTGACATCAGTCTAAATGAACTGGTCAAAAAAATGATTGGTCAGTGTGACATCAGTCTAAACGAACTGGTCAAACAAATTATCCTGCAATCAGTACATGTGCTGTACAAATATGCTATACGAATAAATTTTTGCTTTATTCGTACTAGACGAATAAACTTTTCGTACTATACGAATAAACTTTTCAGCCTACGAATAAACTTTCCTGGTACCCTGTAGCTATGTACAGTGGAGGGCGCAGACAAGTATGAAACTGGTACTAATGTAACACGGACCACGAAGAAGACACCTTTGACAATATTTATGAAAGGTGAGGAATGACGCTTGTTTCTGTCCTTATTGTTTAAATCTGAAAAGTTTTACGACTTTTTTGACATTGCAGGATAAACACAAAATACGTATATTGTCGTTAAATATAAAATTCATTTGTACTCGCTGCGAAACAGGCCTGAAAAGCTCGCCGAAGGCTCCCTATTCTGCCTGTTTCTAAAGCTCGTACAAATAAATTTTATATTTACCGACAATGTACGTATATTGTATATTTATTGGTCAGTGTGACATCAATAACTTATGATGTTCACATTAGCATTTCAACATTCATACTCATATTTAGTTTAGTATTAATATGTACTATTTATTAATAGATAAAATGAGGCTGCCCTTTATAGACAGTGATATGTTATACAGAGGTGCCATTTAAGGCAGGTTTGACTGTACACCACTAACATTGTGAGTTTGAACCCCGCTCAGGCGAGGTGAACTCAATACAACATTATGTGATAAAGTTTGTTAGTGACTTGCAGCAGGTCAGTGGTTCTCTCCGGGTTTTCTGGTTTCTTCCACCAATAAAACTGACCGCCACGATATAACTGAAATATTGCTGAAAGTGGCTTTAAGCACCATAAACCATAACCCTATTATAAGATCCAACCTAAGACATTCTAATAACTTACCCATAGAGAAGGAAAAGGCAGACAACTGCAGGAAAATTACTGGTCGACGTGTAGGCTGGAATCTGGAAGATCAGCAGTATTCCCACAATACAAATAGCTGGTATAATGTAGTTACACTAGTGAAAGAGAAAATTATTAAAGAAATACATTTAATATTGCAAGAAACAATAAACATTTTACACATTCACAATTTGATTATAAAATTTCATGCTTTTATGTGTTTTCTTCATAGGTTTGCTTGATGGTGTTTAACGCCACTTTCAACAATATTTCAGATATATTGTGGCAGTCAGTTTTATTGGTGGAGGAAACCGGAGTGCCTGGAGAAAACCACCGAACTGTCGCAAGTCACTGACAAACTTTATCACATACTGGTAATGTTGCGAGATTCAAACTCACAACATCAGTGGTGATAGGCACTGATTGCATAGGTAGTTGTAAATCTAACTACAATACGATCACGGCACCGTCGGGGAAAATAACTCATTTTAATATAGGTAATAAAAGGCTTAGATAAATTGTTTTCTTAAATGTCATCTCTGTCCCCTGTGTATTTTCTATTTACAAATTATTTCATGTGTGTTTTGAAAATATTGATGTATGTTTGTATTTATGTATGTATATTTGTATTTATGCATATTTGTATTTATGTATGTATATTTGTATTTATGTATGTATATTTGTATTTATGCATATTTGTATTTATGTATGTATATTTGTATTTATGTATGTTTGTATTTATGTATGTTTGTATTTATGTATGTTTGTATTTATGTATGTTTGTATTTATGTATGTTTGTATTTATGTATGTATATTTGTATTTATGTATGTTTGTATTTATGTATGTATATTTGTATTTATGTATGTTTGTATTTATGTATGTTTGTATTTATGTATATTTGTATTTATGTATGTATATTTGTATTTATGTATGTTTGTATTTATGTATGTATATTTGTATTTATGTATGTTTGTATTTATGTATGTATATTTGTATTTATGTATGTTTGTATTTATGTATGTATATTTGTATTTATGCATGTTTGTATTTATGTATGTATATTTGTATTTATGTATGTATATTTGTATTTATGCATGTTTGTATTTATGTATGTATATTTGTATTTATGTATGTTTGTATTTATGTATGTATATTTGTATTTATGTATGCTTGTATTTATGTATGTATATTTGTATTTATGCATGTTTGTATTTATGTATGTATATTTGTATTTATGTATGTATATTTGTATTTATGCATGTTTGTATTTATGTATGTGTATTTGTATTTATGTATATTTGTATTTATGTATGTATATTTGTATTTATGCATGTTTGTATTTATGTATGTATATTTGTATTTATGTATGTTTGTATTTATGTATGTATATTTGTATTTATGTATGCTTGTATTTATGTATGTATGTTTGTATTTATGTATGTATATTTGTATTTATGTATGTTTGTATTTATGCATGTTTGTATTTATGTATGTATATTTGTATTTATGCATGTTTGTTTTTATGTATGTATATTTGTATTTATGTATATTTGTATTTATGTATGTATATTTGTATTATGCATGTTTGTATTTATGTATGTATATTTGTATTGATGTATGTTTGTATTTATGTATGTATATTTGTATTTATGTATATTTGTATTTATGTATGTTTGTATTTATGTATGTATATTTGTATTTATGTATGTATGTTTGTATTTATGTATGTTTGTATTTATGTATGTATATTTGTATTTATGTATGTATATTTGTATTTATGTATGTATATTTGTATTTATGTATTTATGTATGTATATTTGTATTTATGTATATTTGTATTTATGTATGTATATTTGTATTTATTCATGTCTGTATTTATGTATGTATATTTGTATTGATGTATGTTTGTAATGATGTACGTATATTTGTATTGATGTATGTTTGTATTTATGTATATTTGTATTTATGTGTGTTTGTATTTATGTATGTATGTATTTATGTATGTTTGTATTTATGTATGTTTGTATTTATGTATGTTTGTATTTATGTATGTTTGTATTTATGTATGTTTGTATTGATGTATGTTTGTATTTATGTGTGTTTGTATTTATGTATGTATGTATTTATGTATGTTTGTATTTATGTATGTTTGTATTTATGTGTGTTTGTATTTATGTATGTTTGTATTTATGTATGTTTGTATTTATGTATTTATGTATGTTTGTATTTATGTACATTTGTATTTATGTATATTTGTATTGATGTATGTTTGTATTTATGTATGTATGTATTTATGTATATTTGTATTTATGTATGTTTGTATTTATGTATATTTGTATTGATGTATGTTTGTATTTATGTATGTTTGTATTTATGTGTGTTTGTATTTATGCATGTTTGTATTTATGTGTGTTTGTATTTATGTATGTTTGTATTTATGTATGTATATTTGTATTTATGTATGTTTGTATTTATGTATGTATATTTGTATTTATGTATGTTTGTATTTATGTATGTATATTTGTATTTATGCATGTTTGTATTTATGTATGTATATTTGTATTTATGTATGTATATTTGTATTTATGCATGTTTGTATTTATGTATGTATATTTGTATTTATGCATGTTTGTATTTATGTATGTATATTTGTATTGATGTATGTTTGTATTTATGTATGTTTGTATTTATGTATGTATATTTGTATTGATGTATGTTTGTATTTATGTATGTATTTATGTATGTTTGTATTTATGTATGTATATTTGTATTTATGCATGTTTGTATTTATGTATGTATATTTGTATTGATGTATGTTTGTATTGATGTATGTATATTTGTATTGATGTATGTTTGTATTTATGTATATTTGTATTTATGTATGTTTGTATTTATGCATTTTTGTATTTATGTATGTTTGTATTTATGTGTGTTTGTATTTATGTATGTTTGTATTTATGTATGTATATTTGTATGTTTGTATTTATGTATGTATATTTGTATTTATGTATGTATATTTGTATTTATGTATGTTTGTATTTATGTATGTATGTTTGTATTTATGTATGTTTGTATTTATGTATATTTGTATTTATGCATGTTTGTATTTATGTATGTATATTTGTATTTATGTATATTTGTATTTATGTATGTATGTTTGTATTTATGTATATTTGTATTTATGTATGTTTGTATTTATGTATGTTTATATTTATGTATGTTTGTATTTATGTATGTTTGTATTTATGTATGTTTGTATTTATGTATGTTTGTATTTATGTATGTTTGTATTTATGCATGTTTGTATTTATGCATGTTTGTATTGATGTATGTTTGTATTGATGTGTGTTTGTATTTATGTATGTATATTTGTATTTATGCAGGTTTGTATTTATGTATGTATATTTGTATTTATGTATGTTTGTATTTATGTATGTTTGTATTTATGTGTGTTTGTATTTATGTATATTTGTATTTATGTATGTTTGTATTTATGTATGTTTGTATTGATGTATGTTTGTATTGATGTATGTTTGTATTGATGTATGTTTGTATTTATGTATGTTTGTATTTATGTATGTTTGTATTTATGTATATTTGTATTTATGTGTGTTTGTATTTATGTATGTTTGTATTGATGTATGTTTGTATTTATGTATGTTTGTATTTATGTATGTTTGTATTTATCTATGTTTGTATTTATGTATGTTTGTATTTATGTATGTTTGTATTTATGTATGTTTGTATTTATGTATGTATATTTGTATTTATGTATGTTTGTATTTATGTATGTTTGTATTTATGTATGTATATTTGTATTTATGTATGTTTGTATTTATGTATGTTTGTATTTATGTATATTTGTATTTATGTATGTATATTTGTATTGATGTATATTTGTATTTATGTATGTTTGTATTTATGTATGTTTGTATTTGTGTATGTATATTTGTATTTATGTATATTTGTATTTATGTATGTTTGTATTTATGTATGTTTGTATTTATGTGTGTTTGTATTTATGTATGTTTGTATTTATGTATGTTTGTATTTATGTATGTTTGTATTTATGTATATTTGTATTTATGTGTGTTTGTATTTATGTATGTTTGTATTGATGTATGTTTGTATTTATGTATGTTTGTATTTATGTATGTTTGTATTTATGTATATTTGTATTTATGTATGTTTGTATTTATGTATGTTTGTATTTATGTATATTTGTATTTATGTATGTTTGTATTTGTGTATGTATATTTGTATTTATGTATGTTTGTATTTATGTATGTATATTTGTATTTATGTATGTTTGTATTTATGTATATTTGTATTTATGTATGTTTGTATTTATGTATGTTTGTATTTATGTATATTTGTATTTATGTGTGTTTGTATTTATGTATGTTTGTATTGATGTATGTTTGTATTTATGTATGTTTGTATTTATGTATGTTTGTATTTATGTATATTTGTATTTATGTATGTTTGTATTTATGTATGTATATTTGTATTTATGTATGTTTGTATTTGTGTATGTATATTTGTATTTATGTGTGTTTGTATTTATGTATGTTTGTATTGATGTATGTTTGTATTTATGTATGTTTGTATTTATGTATGTTTGTATTTATGTATATTTGTATTTATGTATATTTGTATTTATGCATGTATATTTGTATTTATGTATGTTTGTATTTGTGTATGTATATTTGTATTTATGTATGTTTGTATTTATGTATGTATATTTGTATTTATGTATGTTTGTATTTATGTATTTATGTATGTTTGTATTTATGTATGTATATTTGTATTTATGTATGTTTGTATTTATATATGTATTTATGTATGTATATTTGTATTGATGTATGTTTGTATTTATGTATGTATATTTGTATTTATGTATATTTGTATGTATGTATGTTTGTATTTATGTATATTTGTATTGATGTATGTTTGTATTTATGTATGTATATTTGTATTTATGTATATTTGTATGTATGTATGTTTGTATTTATGTATATTTGTATTGATGTATATTTGTATTTATGTATATTTGTATTTATGTATGTTTGTATTGATGTATGTTTGTATTTATGTATATTTGTATTTATGTATGTATATTTGTATGTATGTATATTTGTATTGATGTATATTTGTATTTATGTATGTATATTTGTATTGATGTATGTTTGTATTTATGTATGTATATTTGTATTTATGTATGTTTGTATTTATGTATGTATATTTGTATGCTCATGTTGCACTTGGTGCCCGAGTTGAATTAATAAAATCTTTGAATCTTGAATCTATAAAAACATCTAATTTATAATAAAGTCAGAAATGTGTAAATTGTCTATTACAAACAATCACCAATGCTCAATACATCAAGATAAATAGGGGCCGTTGTGGCCGTTATTATATGGTAGTTGGAGTTACAACTACCTATGCAATCAGTGCCTTTCACCACTAATGTTGTGAGTTTGAATCCCGTTCATGGAGAGATGTACTTGATACAACATTATTAGATAAAGTTTGTCAATGACTTGTGACAGGTCGGTGGATTTCTCTGAGAAATCTGCTTTCCTCCACCAATAAACCTGCCTGCCACGATATAACTGAAATATTGTTGAAAGTGGCGTTAAACACCATAAAACAAACAAACATCAAGAGAAACACTTCCCGAGATAATTTCAAGATCAGATAACATTTCTTTTATGGCATCCATAGTTTCCCTTTAAGAATTATCTTATGTATGTGGTCCTTTATTTGAGGATGCTATTCATTTTCCTTTTAAGAATTATCTTGTGTATGCGGTCCTTTATTTGAGGATGCTATTCATTTTCCCTTTAAGAATTATCTTATGTATGTGATCCTTTATTTGAGGATGCTATTCATTTTCCTTTTAAGAATTATCTTATGTATGTGATCCTTTATTTGAGGATGCTATTCATTTTCCCTTTAAGAATTATCTTGTGTATGCGGTCCTTTATTTGAGGATGCTATTCATTTTCCCTTTTAGAATTATCTTATGTATGTGGTCCTTTATTTGAGGATGCTATTCATTTTTCTTTTAAGAATTATCTTGTGTATGTGGTCCTTTATTTGAGGATGCTATTCATTTTCCCTTTAAGAATTTTCTTATGTATGTGGTCCTTTATTTGAGGATGCTATTCATTTTCCCTTTAAGAATTATCTTATGCATGTGGTCCTTTATTTGAGGATGCTATTCATTTTCCCTTTAAGAATTATCTTATGTATGAGATCCTTTATTTGAGGATGCTATTCATTTTCCCTTTAAGAATTATCTTGTGTATGCGGTCCTTTATTTGAGGATGCTATTCATTTTCCCTTTAAGAATTATCTTATGTATGTGGTCCTTTATTTGAGGATGCTATTCATTTTCCCTTTAAGAATTATCTTATGTCTGTGGTCCTTTATCAGGGGTTTCAAAGTTTTTTATAATAGGAGGTACTTCTTAAATTTTAGGAGGTACCTAAAAAATTAGGCTGAGTGCCGTAAGGGTTCCAGGGGGCGGAAGTTCCTGAAATCTAGCATTTTGTGGACCAAAAAATGTACTTCAGAGACTACAAAACATTAAATATTTTTGAAAGAAAAATCCCATTAACTTTAGAGTTCAGATTTCACCAAGAGTGAAGACCATGCATAATCAATGCCTGGATTTCACGACTTATGCGCAAAAAGAATGTTCGAACAAAAACGATTCGCGGGAAGACATTTATTAACATTTGAATCACAAAAGTTAAATTATTTTGGAAAAAAAGGGAGGCCGGCGCTTTGACATTACAATGTAATTCGTATTTGAGCCATGTCCGGTCCTTTTTCAAGATTTCTAGTAATTTTCTATCCCTTATCTCCTCGTACCCACTTATAAAAATGTTTTTCGGCACACTTTCATTTCTGTGAACAACCGCGGTAGGGCCCCGTCAAAATATGTAAATAAATTAGCCATAGGTTTTTATTTTTTTATACCGGAAGTTAAACAATATGGACGGAGTTAAGCATCAAGACAGTACGCCCCAGAATGATTCGACCCTGGGTTTTAAATGGATAAAAAAAATCGAACAACATATTGTGTAGTCATATATTCATAATACATAATGATCATACTTATATTACTGGAGATTACACTAACTTGTGTTTGAACATAATTTGTAATCGGTCATTTTTTTATTTTGAAATGATGTCAGCTTTGTTCCGGTCCGAGTTTTACAAAAGGATGAAAAGATATTGGGGCGAAAACATATCTATTTACCGCATGCGCAAACTGCTATTTACAATTCTAAGGTAAAGTTATTTTTAAAACAGGGAATATCCCATCAACTTAGTCGTGACGCAGTTGTTCGATTTGAATGCGAGAATTCAGCAATTGACGTGATCATTAATTTTTTATGAAAAATATTCCACAATTCAATCGTACTTGTAGTTTTGACCACCGCTAATTTTGGGGGGTTCAGTAATTTCTGCCGGTACTATACACGATCTCAGGCGGGTAAAAGTACCAGGTACCGGCCCACTTTGAAACCCCTGCTTTATTTGAGGATGCTATTCATTTTCCCTTTAAGAATTATCTTATGTATGTGGTCCTTTATTTGAGGATGCTATTCATTTTCCCTTTAAGAATTATCTTATGTATGTGATCCTTTATTTGAGGATGCTATTCATTTTCCCTTTAAGAATTATCTTGTGTATGCGGTCCTTTATTTGAGGATGCTATTCATTTTCCCTTTAAGAATTATCTTATGTATGTGGTCCTTTATTTGAGGATGCTATTCATTTTCCCTTTAAGAATTATCTTATGTATGTGATCCTTTATTTGAAGATGCTATTCATTTTCCCTTTAAGAATTATCTTATGTATGTGATCCTTTATTTGAGGATGCTATTCATTTTCCCTTTAAGAATTATCTTATGTATGTGATCCTTTATTTGAGGATGCTATTCATTTTCCCTTTAAGAATTATCTTGTGTATGTGGTCCTTTATTTGAGGATGCTATTCATTTTTTTCTTGAATGTCCACTTTATCAACACGATAGAATTTTTCTGTTTAACTGTTTTAACAACATTGTTCCCATCTCTATAGAATATATACTCTTTGGATATAACGAAATTAGTGAAGAATTGAATACTTTATTGTTCAAATCAGTGCACAAATTTATTTGACAAACTTGTAGATTTAATAATTAATTATCTCCAACCGTGACTTTATCTCAACACAATTTATAAGTTTGAACCCCTCATTTTTCCCTCTATTTTTTTTCTGTTAAATTTTAACACAATATTTAATATGTACACATTGTTTACGACATAATTTTCCTTAGTTTATTTAATAATAATTGATATAACCTGTAACGTTTGCTGTCATTTGATTTGTTTTGTTTATGTTATTAATGTATTTGTATGGAGAGGAACTAGTAAGTTGTAAAAACTTGTTCCCAATCTAATTGTATACATATTGACAATAAAATCATTATAAAGTTAAGAACTTCTTATTTCGATCAAACGTGCAATGAATTCATCTCAGATTGAGTTGCTATGGCTTGTTTGGGACCAAAGCCAATCAAAAGTATTATTTAAGGACTAAGTTTCAGGATGGAATTGATAAACCACAAAAATGCCAAAACGTATGCTATCACCCAATGCACCAGCAGCAAAGTGACTTTTTAATTTTAGTGCTCTATGACTTTATTGTTCAGAACATTCTGTCTTCATTGTTATTGCTTTGTTATAACCTTATGATTATGAATAAATTATAAATACAGTTTTGATGTTTCATTCATCATATGAAACACTATTAATAAGACAGAAATGTACACAATATATATTGAAATGGGATGCAGTTGGTTCAATACTGAAACAAACAAAAGGAAAACATCAATAAACAATAAAAACACGCATCAAATACGTCGATAAAAAATCTCCAGTTATGAGACCAAATCTCCAGCCAAAATTTGCAAATCTCCAGTTGTAGCATAGCAACTCTATCACATGTATGATATATGTTGCCTCTTGTTACAGTGTAACTATCTGAGAGTACTAATAAAATCTTGAAAAAAATCAATGTTCTAAAAATAAACTAACCATATCCCAGAAATAATTCGCCAGCCAATATACGACGGGATCCATTCCACTGACAAATTGTAGATGTTTGGCTTTAATAGATCTCTCATAGACAAGGAAGACAACAAAACTGGCAGGCACAAACGACATAGCGATGATGATAAAAATAGAGATCAGTACGTCAGAACCTTGTAATCTGTAAAATATTTAATAACATATTAGTCACAGGGTTTTCGTGATCGTATGGTAGTTGGATTTACAGCTACATGTGTAATCAGTATCTATCACCACTAAAGTTGTGAGATCTGACCCCGTTCATGGCAATGTGTACTCGATACAACATTATGTGATAAAGTTTGTCAGTGACCTGCGACAGGTCGGTGGTTTTCTCCAAGTTTTTCCAGTTTCCTCCACTAAAAAAACTGACCTCCACTATATAACTGAAATATTGTTGAAAGTGGTGTTAAACACCATAAACCAAACCATATTAATTACATTAACATGCAGTTTTACTTCTTTTTCGCATTCATTTATTTTTTAAGCATATATGTAGATTACAATATTATCACTGTGACAAAGATTACAATATTATCACAGTGACAAAGATTACAATATTATCACAGTGACAAAGATTACAATATTATCACAGTAACAAAGATTACAATATTATCACAGTGACAAAGATTACAATATTATCAGTGACAAAGATTACAATATTATCAGTGACAAAGATTACAATATTATCAGTGACAAAGATTACAATATTATCACAGTGACAAAGATTACAACATTATCAGTGACAAAGATTACAATATTATCAGTGACAAAGATTACAATATTATCACAGTGACAAAGATTACAATATTATCAGTGACAAAGATTACAATATTATCAGTGACAAAGATTACAATATTATCACAGTGACAAAGATTACAATATTATCAGTGACAAAAATTACAATATTATCAGTGACAAAGATTACAATATTATCACAGTGACAAAGATTACAATATTATCAGTGACAAAAATTACAATATTATCAGTGACAAAGATTACAATATTATCACAGTGACAAAGCAAGATTTCATATCAATAACATACTATTTGCTACACAGTGTGCTAGTGACCTAATACGATATATATGGGGTCAGTAAATACCATATGGTGTGGGGGGTGAACCCCATATGGAATTAACTGAACTCGTATATATCGTATTAGGTCACTAACACACTGTGTAACAAATATATCTTACTGATTACCTTTGTATGAGGGATTTAAATGTAACTGCATCAAAACTAATAAATATGTAATTTTTGTGTTGTATGTAAGTGATCCATATGTGTTGCTATAACACTATTTGGTGACTTATGGACTGTTCAACGTCTCTTTGCTCAATGCCATCTTTGTATTGAAAGAAAAAGGGGAGATAACTCTACTATGTATTAAAAATACCAGAGGCCTACTGACCGTGTATTGAATATACACAGCTTCCTAGAGTGAGTGAGTGATTGTTGTTTAACGCCAATTCAGCAATTTTTCAGCTATATCATGGCGAAAATAGGTTAATTTTCAATGAGATGGGGTCCGCTTTGCACTAGACCAACACGCTGAGTTGGATTTTTATAGTGCTAGCTTATTGAAACAACAGTCAGCGGGTAGACATATTATTCTGATTCTGAGCCAACCAGTCTTTGCTTTTTCTCCTTAATGCTGCGTGCTTAGTGGAGAAGCAATAAATGCCAATTTTATAGTCTTTGGTTTGAACCCACAATCTACCACACTGGAGGCGAGCACACTAACCATTAGGCCACTGATGCAGTTAATATATTCCTAGAAGTTTGTAAGAAGTAAGATATATATACACTGTACTTACATGTAATCTAGATTTAACTTGTTGTTGGTTTTGTTAAAAGGATGATTAATAGCTGTTATACCTGTAATATAAATGTATGTTAATGAAAAGTTACCTCACATAATATGGTGTGGTTTATGATTTATTGTGTTTAATGCCAGATTCAACAATATTTCAGTTATATCATGGCGGTCAGTTTTATTGGTGAAGGACACCCGAATACCCGGAGAAAACCACTGAGCTGTCACAAGTCACTGACAAACTTTATCACATAATGTTGTATCGAGTTCATCTCGCCATGGACTAAATACAGTCAAACCTGTCGTGACTTTCCACAGGAAAAGTGAAATAGGGTCACATATGACAGGTGGTTGCTTAATACAGGTCATTGATATGAAACGCACTGTGAAGGGAAATAAAAATTAAGGTCAAATAATACAAGTTATTGCTTAATAGAGGTGGTCACTAAAGCATGTTTAACTGTAACTTAATAAAGGTGGTCACTAAAGCAGGTTTGACTGTAACTTAATAGAGGTGGTCACTAAAGCAGGTTTGACTGTAACTTAATAGAGGTGGTCACTAAAGCAGGTTTGACTGTAACTTAATAGAGGTGGTCACTAAAGCAGGTTTGACTGTAACTTAATAGAGGTGTTCACTAAAGCAGGTTTGACTGTAACTTAATAGAGGTAGTCACTAAAGCAGGTTTGACGGTAACTTAATAGAGGTGGTCACTAAAGCAGGTTTGACTGTAACTTAATAGAGGTAGTTACTAAAGCAGGTTTGACTGTAACTTAATAGAGGTGGTCACTAAAGCAGGTTTGACTGTAACTTAATAGAGGTGGTCACTAAAGCAGGTTTGACTGTAACTTAATAGAGGTGTTCACTAAAGCAGGTTTGACTGTAACTTAATAGAGGTGGTCACTAAAGCAGGTTTGACTGTAACTTAATAGAGGTAGTCACTAAAGCAGGTTTGACTGTAACTTAATAGAGGTGGTCACTAAAGCAGGTTTGACTGTAACTTAATAGAGGTAGTCACTAAAGCAGGTTTGACGGTAACTTAATAGAGGTGTTCACTAAAGCAGGTTTGACTGTAACTTAATAGAGGTGGTCACTAAAGCAGGTTTGACTGTAACTTAATAGAGGTGGTCACTAAAGCAGGTTTGACTGTAACTTAATAGAGGTGGTCACTAAAGCAGGTTTGACTGTAACTTAATAGAGGTGGTCACTAAAGCAGGTTTGACTGTAACTTAATAGAGGTGGTCACTAAAGCAGGTTTGACTGTAACTTAAAAGAGGTGGTCACTAAAGCAGGTTTGACTGTAACTTAATAGAGGTGGTCACTAAGGCAGGTTTGACTGTAACTTAATAGAGGTGTTCACTAAAGCAGGTTTGACTAACTTAATAGAGGTGGTCACTAAAGCAGGTTTGACTGTAACTTAATAGAGGTGGTCACTAAAGCAGGTTTGACTGTAACTTAATAGGGGTAGTCACTAAAGCAGGTTTGACTGTAACTTAATAGAGGTGGTCACTAAAGCAGGTTTGACTGTAACTTAATAGAGGTGTTCACTAAAGCAGGTTTGACTGTAACTTAATAGAGGTAGTCACTAAAGCAGGTTTGACGGTAACTTAATAGAGGTGGTCACTAAAGCAGGTTTGACTGTAACTTAATAGAGGTAGTTACTAAAGCAGGTTTGACTGTAACTTAATAGAGGTGGTCACTAAAGCAGGTTTGACTGTAACTTAATAGAGGTGGTCACTAAAGCAGGTTTGACTGTAACTTAATAGAGGTGTTCACTAAAGCAGGTTTGACTGTAACTTAATAGAGGTGGTCACTAAAGCAGGTTTGACTGTAACTTAATAGAGGTAGTCACTAAAGCAGGTTTGACTGTAACTTAATAGAGGTGGTCACTAAAGCAGGTTTGACTGTAACTTAATAGAGGTAGTCACTAAAGCAGGTTTGACGGTAACTTAATAGAGGTGTTCACTAAAGCAGGTTTGACTGTAACTTAATAGAGGTGGTCACTAAAGCAGGTTTGACTGTAACTTAATAGAGGTGGTCACTAAAGCAGGTTTGACTGTAACTTAATAGAGGTGGTCACTAAAGCAGGTTTGACTGTAACTTAATAGAGGTGGTCACTAAAGCAGGTTTGACTGTAACTTAATAGAGGTGGTCACTAAAGCAGGTTTGACTGTAACTTAAAAGAGGTGGTCACTAAAGCAGGTTTGACTGTAACTTAATAGAGGTGGTCACTAAGGCAGGTTTGACTGTAACTTAATAGAGGTGTTCACTAAAGCAGGTTTGACTAACTTAATAGAGGTGGTCACTAAAGCAGGTTTGACTGTAACTTAATAGAGGTGGTCACTAAAGCAGGTTTGACTGTAACTTAATAGAGGTGTTCACTAAAGCAGGTTTGACTGTAATTTAATAGAGGTGGTCACTAAAGCAGGTTTGACTGTAACTTAATAGAGGTAGTCACTAAAGCAGGTTTGACTGTAACTTAATAGAGGTGGTCACTAAAGCAGGTTTGACTGTAACTTAATAGAGGTAGTTACTAAAGCAGGTTTGACTGTCACTTAATAGAGGTGTTCACTAAAGCAGGTTTGACTGTAACTTAATAGAGGTGGTCACTAAAGCAGGTTTGACTGTAACTTAATAGAGGTGGTCACTAAAGCAGGTTTGACTGTAACTTAATAGAGGTGGTCACTAAAGCAGGTTTGACTATAAATGAAACCATAGGAGGACAAATCATTCTTGTATATATGTAAATCTGTATATAGACTTCTTCAAATGTTACAACAGCGTTCACATGTGGCATCCATCTTATAATTACACTTACCATAAGCAGCAGGATTTCCTTTAGTCTTTGGGTTGACATTGGCTCTAAGTATAGCATTGTTAAGAGCGTTGATATAAACAGCTACAGCGTGATATCCTTTATGGTTGTATCTGGCCTGTAAAACATAATTAAGTCCACATAATGTTCTATAAATAGACTGATGAAATGTTCTATAAATAGACAAACAAAATGTTCTATAAATAGACTAACAAAATGTTCTATAAATAGATTAACTAAATGTTCTATAAATAGACTAACAAAATGTTCTATAAATAGACTAACAAAGTGTTCTATAAATAGACTAACAAAATGTTCTATAAATAGACTAACAAAGTGTTCTATGAATAGGTTTTAATTAAAACAAATAAATTTGTAGATGACATTGAGTCTTTTCCACATTGAATTATACATTATTTTATTCCATTGCTCTTGTATTGTCCAGTCTATTTTAACACCATTGTATCGTTTATTTTCTCTCTTTTTCAATGAAATTGTCTGTGTTTATGCAACAATTCTTCTCTGAAAGCCATTTTTACTAAATCATCTTTGAATTGACCTTTTATGAATCAGAACTGGACAGACTGATTAAATTCATTCATCAAATCATGTAAGCTTCTTCTACAATCCTGTCTTACCAGTGTAATCAATATACGCTCATCTTGCTTGCTTGTAGATCTGGCTCGACCTGTTTGTAGTTGATTTCTATATTTTCCCGCTGATCAAATCTTTCAAAGAATGTAGACACTGCAGATCGACTAAATCAAATTATCATTCTGATTTCTGTTTTTTTTTTAAATCCATACTGGTGTAGCCGTAATACCTGCCGTTTTTATTCAGAGCTCATCTCCTTCGTGTTTGTACACAAAACGTGAAATACTTGTGTCACCTAAGTGTATGTTTGTCATATTTTCTTGTGTTTATTTATACCCTTCAAAATTCCAAGAGAGAAAGAATGAGGTGGGACAAGATAACATAGTAGTCCCCCTCATATAAAGCCACTCCCACCAAAGACCACTCCTCATATAAAGCCACTCCCACCAAAGACCACTCCTCATATAAAGCCACTCCCACCAAAGACCACTCCTCATATAAAGCCACTCCCACCAAAGACCACTCCTCATATAAAGCCACTCCCACCAAAGACCACTCCTCATATAAAGCCACTCCCACCAAAGACCACTCCTCATATAAAGTCACTCCCACCAAAGACCACTCCTCATATAAAGCCACTCCCACCAAAGACCACTCCTCATATAAAGCCACTCCCAACAAAGACCACTCCTCATATAAAGCCACTCCCAACAAAGACCACTCATCTTATTAGACCAGATTTCAGACGTACTAGATTAGTATAATACACTAAATTGTACTACTCAAATGAGGCAATGTGCCTTATAAGGCAAATATTTCATTGCAGAAGGGATGGCCTTATATAAGGGGGTTACAGTGGTCACAAAATATATTGTAGGAAATTTAAAATAAAAGACTCTCACCTGTGCTGCATTTTTTACAGCTACTTTCCTAAACAATGGCGGTGACTTCTTTCCAAAATCTTTAGGAATAAAACTTCTGTTATTTCCAAAGACGAAGGCACCATACCTAAAAACATAATAAATATAATAAAGTATTCTTATAACAAACTGCTGACGAGAAAACAAATTTATTCATTTGTAAACATTGTTTGTTGGAAAGATAAAAAGTTATCTCCCCTGTTCACTGCTAATTATGAAATTCTTTTGCTTGTTTTGATTGGTTTAGCCTATGGTGTTTAGCTTCACTTTCAACAGTATTTCAATTATATCATGGCTGTCAATTGTTTTGGTGGAGGAAACCGGAGTACCCGGTGAAAACAACCGACCTTCCGCAAGTCACTGACAAACTTTATCAGATAATTTTTCATCTTTAACACCTTGTCATCAACGGGGTTCAAACTCACAACTTTAGCGGTGATAGGCACTGATTGCACAGGTAGTTGTAAATCCAACTACCCTTTGATTACAACCACGACGTCCCCTGTTTTGATTGTGTAAGTTATGCTATGAGTTAAAATGTCAACTCTATATTCCAAGGTGTAATATTAAAACAATATTTTCAATAATAATGATATCGCACAATATATAATTTTTACTTTCAATTTGCAAACATAAAAGTGTGATTGTTATTTAATGCCAACTCAGCATTTTTTCAGCTATATCATGGCGAGAACAAGTTAATTTTTAATGAAATGATGATGAGGTCCGCTTTATACTAAACCAACACGATTAGTTGGATTTTTATAGTGCTATCTCACTGAAACAACAATCCGCGGGAATACATATTATCCTAATTCCGAGCCAACCAGTCTTTGCTCTTTCTCCTTAGAAGAAAAGCAACAAATACCAATTTCATAGTCTTTGGTTTGACCCCACCGGGGCTTGAATCTACAATCTAATACATTCGAGGCAAGTACGCTAACCATTACACCATCGATGCGGTTAAACATAAAAGTGTTGTGTATTACTAGACATGCTATACCTATGTAATCTGTAGACAACATCTTGTGTATAAAGTAGAAAATCTTCAGTATTAGATCCTGTTATATTCTGCATATAATCATGAGTCACCACTTGAAACTCGGGAGGTCTGATGTAGCTGTCCTCAGAACTACAGACAAATCCTGAAGAATCTTTAGCACAGTTGCATGATGGGTAATATGGTAGATGACCAACTGTTAAAAAAATAAGAAAGAAAAATTGTAAGATGTGCTTACATATATTTAAAGATGAAAGCATGATCATCTTGTCGAAAATTGTAGTAATATGTCCAAACTTATCAAACAATAAATTCAACATGAAAAATATGAATAGGAATGAACATCACAGAAAATTGAAATTTCACCAAACACTCATATATTTTGTTCAGGAATAACAACACTATTTCAACTAATCAGAGGTCAGATTACATATAAAAGAAGCTTTTTTTAACAAACGAGTTCCTTTCTCTTTGTTGCATTTAATAAAAATTATAGAATGGCATGAATAAACCTAGTAATTGAAGGTTGATATATACGGTCTATTTAAAGCCTAAATTTGATTAAATTTACAGTCAAACCTCCTTTAGTGACCATCTCTGTTAAGTTACAGTCAATTCTGCTTTAGTGATCACCTCTTAAGCAATAACTTGTATTGTGTGACCTTATATTTATTTCCCTTCACAGTGCATTTTATATCATTTAATTCTGTATTTAGTAACCACCTGTCTTATGTGACACTATTTACATGTTCTCTAGGAAAGTCACATCAGACAGGTTTGACTGTATTTAGTAACCACCTGTCTTATGTGACACTATTTACATGTTCTCTAGGAAAGTCACATCAGACAGGTTTGACTGTATTTAGTAACCACCTGTCTTATGTGACACTATTTACATGTTCTCTAGGAAAGTCACATCAGACAGGTTTGACTGTATTTAGTAACCACCTGTCTTATGTGACACTATTTACATGTTCTCTAGGAAAGTCACATCAGACAGGTTTGACTGTATTTAGTAACCACCTGTCTTATGTGACACTATTTACATGTTCTCTAGGAAAGTCACATCAGACAGGTTTGACTGTATTTAGTAACCACCTGTCTTATGTGACACTATTTACATGTTCTCTAGGAAAGTCACATCAGACAGGTTTGACTGTATTTAGTAACCACCTGTCTTATGTGACACTATTTACATGTTCTCTAGGAAAGTCACATCAGACAGGTTTAACTGTATTTAGTAACCACCTGTCTTATGTGACACTATTTACATGTTCTCTAGGAAAGTCACATCAGACAGGTTTGACTGTATTTAGTAACCACCTGTCTTATGTGACACTATTTACATGTTCTCTAGGAAAGTCACATCAGACAGGTTTAACTGTATTTAGTAACCACTTGTCTTATGTGACACTATTTACATGTTCTCTAGGAAAGTCACATCAGACAGGTTTGACTGTATTTAGTAACCACCTGTCTTATGTGACACTATTTACATGTTCTCTAGGAAAGTCACATCAGACAGGTTTAACTGTATTTAGTAACCACCTGTCTTATGTGACACTATTTACATGTTCTCTAGGAAAGTCACATCATACAGGTTTTACTGTATTTAGTAACCACCTGTCTTATGTGACACTATTTACATGTTCTCTAGGAAAGTCACATCAGACAGGTTTGACTGTATTTAGTAACCACCTGTCTTATGTGACACTATTTACATGTTCTCTAGGAAAGTCACATCAGACAGGTTTGACTGTATTTAGTAACCATCTGTCTTATGTGACACTATTTACATGTTCTCTAGGAAAGTCACATCAGACAGGTTTGACTGTATTTAGTAACCACCTGTCTTATGTGACACTATTTACATGTTCTCTAGGAAAGTCACATCAGACAGGTTTGACTGTATTTAGTAACCACCTGTCTTATGTGACACTATTTACATGTTCTCTAGGAAAGTCACATCAGACAGGTTTGACTGTATTTAGTAACCATCTGTCTTATGTGACACTATTTACATGTTCTCTAGGAAAGTCACATCAGACAGGTTTGACTGTATTTAGTAACCACCTATCTTATGTGACACTATTTACATGTTCTCTAGGAAAGTCACATCAGACAGGTTTGACTGTATTTAGTAACCACCTGTCTTATGTGACACTATTTACATGTTCTCTAGGAAAGTCACATCAGACAGGTTTGACTGTATTTAGTAACCACCTGTCTTATGTGACACTATTTACATGTTCTCTAGGAAAGTCACATCAGACAGGTTTGACTGTATTTAGTAACCACCTTTCTTATATGACACTATTTACATGTTCTCTAGGAAAGTCACATCAGACAGGTTTGACTGTATTTAGTAACCACCTGTCTTATGTGACACTATTTACATGTTCTCTAGGAAAGTCACATCAGACAGGTTTGACTGTATTTAGTAACCACCTGTCTTATGTGACACTATTTACATGTTCCCTAGGAAAGTCACATCAGACAGGTTTAACTGTATTTAGTAACCACCTGTCTTATGTGACACTATTTACATGTTCTCTAGGAAAGTCACATCAGACAGGTTTGACTGTATTTAGTAACCACCTGTCTTATGTGACACTATTTACATGTTCCCTAGGAAAGTCACATCAGACAGGTTTAACTGTATTTAGTAACCATCTGTCTTATGTGACACTATTTACATGTTCTCTAGGAAAGTCACATCAGACAGGTTTGACTGTATTTAGTAACCACCTGTCTTATGTGACACTATTTACATGTTCTCTAGGAAAGTCACATCAGACAGGTTTTACTGTATTTAGTAACTACCTGTCTTATGTGACACTATTTACATGTTCTCTAGGAAAGTCACATCAGACAGGTTTAACTGTATTTAGTAACCACCTGTCTTATGTGACACTATTTACATGTTCTCTAGGAAAGTCACATCAGACAGGTTTGACTGTATTTAGTAACCACCTGTCTTATGTGACACTATTTACATGTTCTCTAGGAAAGTCACATCAGACAGGTTTAACTGTATTTAGTAACCACCTGTCTTATGTGACACTATTTACATGTTCTCTAGGAAAGTCACATCAGACAGGTTTAACTGTATTTAGTAACCACCTATCTTATGTGACACTATTTACATGTTCTCTAGGAAAGTCACATCAGACAGGTTTGACTGTATTTAGTAACCACCTGTCTTATGTGACACTATTTACATGTTCTCTAGGAAAGTCACATCAGACAGGTTTAACTGTATTTAGTAACCACCTGTCTTATGTGACACTATTTACATGTTCTCTAGGAAAGTCACATCAGACAGGTTTGACTGTATTTAGTAACCACCTGTCTTAAGTGACACTATTTACATGTTCTCTAGGAAAGTCACATCAGACAGGTTTGACTGTATTTAGTAACCACCTGTCTTATGTGACACTATTTACATGTTCTCTAGGAAAGTCACATCAGACAGGTTTTACTGTATTTAGTAACCACCTGTCTTATGTGACACTATTTACATGTTCTCTAGGAAAGTCACATCAGACAGGTTTGACTGTATTTAGTAACCACCTATCTTATGTGACACTATTTACATGTTCTCTAGGAAAGTCACATCAGACAGGTTTGACTGTATTTAGTAACCACCTGTCTTATGTGACACTATTTACATGTTCTCTAGGAAAGTCACATCAGACAGGTTTGACTGTATTTAGTAACCACCTGTCTTATGTGACACTATTTACATGTTCTCTAGGAAAGTCACATCAGACAGGTTTGACTGTATTTAGTAACCACCTGTCTTATGTGACACTATTTACATGTTCTCTAGGAAAGTCACATCAGACAGGTTTAACTGTATTTAGTAACCACCTGTCTTATGTGACACTATTTACATGTTCTCTAGGAAAGTCACATCAGACAGGTTTTACTGTATTTAGTAACTACCTGTCTTATGTGACACTATTTACATGTTCTCTAGGAAAGTCACATCAGACAGGTTTAACTGTATTTTGTAACCACCTGTCTTATGTGACACTATTTACATGTTCTCTAGGAAAGTCACATCAGACAGGTTTAACTGTATTTAGTAACCACCTGTCTTATGTGACACTATTTACATGTTCTCTAGGAAAGTCACATCAGACAGGTTTAACTGTATTTAGTAACCACCTGTCTTATGTGACACTATTTACATGTTCTCTAGGAAAGTCACATCAGACAGGTTTGACTGTATTTAGTAACCACCTGTCTTATGTGACACTATTTACATGTTCTCTAGGAAAGTCACATCAGACAGGTTTAACTGTATTTAGTAACCACCTGTCTTATGTGACACTATTTACATGTTCTCTAGGAAAGTCACATCAGACAGGTTTAACTGTATTTAGTAACCACCTGTCTTATGTGACACTATTTACATGTTCTCTAGGAAAGTCACATCAGACAGGTTTGACTGTATTTAGTAACCACCTGTCTTATGTGACACTATTTACATGTTCTCTAGGAAAGTCACATCAGACAGGTTTTACTGTATTTAGTAACCACCTGTCTTATGTGACACTATTTACATGTTCTCTAGGAAAGTCACATCAGACAGGTTTGACTGTATTTAGTAACCACCTATCTTATGTGACACTATTTACATGTTCTCTAGGAAAGTCACATCAGACAGGTTTGACTGTATTTAGTAACCACCTGTCTTATGTGACACTATTTACATGTTCTCTAGGAAAGTCACATCAGACAGGTTTAACTGTATTTAGTAACCACTTGTCTTATGTGACACTATTTACATGTTCTCTAGGAAAGTCACATCAGACAGGTTTTACTGTATTTAGTAACCACCTGTCTTATGTGACACTATTTACATGTTCTCTAGGAAAGTCACATCAGACAGGTTTAACTGTATTTAGTAACCACTTGTCTTATGTGACACTATTTACATGTTCTCTAGGAAAGTCACATCAGACAGGTTTTACTGTATTTAGTAACCACCTGTCTTATGTGACACTATTTACATGTTCTCTAGGAAAGTCACATCAGACAGGTTTTACTGTATTTAGTAACCACCTGTCTTATGTGACACTATTTACATGTTCTCTAGGAAAGTCACATCAGACAGGTTTGACTGTATTTAGTAACCACCTGTCTTATGTGACACTATTTACATGTTCTCTAGGAAAGTCACATCAGACAGGTTTGACTGTATTTAGTAACCACCTGTCTTATGTGACACTATTTACATGTTCTCTAGGAAAGTCACATCAGACAGGTTTAACTGTATTTAGTAACCACCTGTCTTATGTGACACTATTTACATGTTCTCTAGGAAAGTCACATCAGACAGGTTTGACTGTATTTAGTAACCACCTGTCTTATGTGACACTATTTACATGTTCTCTAGGAAAGTCACATCAGACAGGTTTAACTGTATTTAGTAACCACCTGTCTTATGTGACACTATTTACATGTTCTCTAGGAAAGTCACATCAGACAGGTTTAACTGTATTTAGTAACCACCTGTCTTATGTGACACTATTTACATGTTCTCTAGGAAAGTCACATCAGACAGGTTTTACTGTATTTAGTAACCACCTGTCTTATGTGACACTATTTACATGTTCTCTAGGAAAGTCACATCAGACAGGTTTGACTGTATTTAGTAACCACCTGTCTTATGTGACACTATTTACATGTTCTCTAGGAAAGTCACATCAGACAGGTTTGACTGTATTTAGTAACCACCTGTCTTATGTGACACTATTTACATGTTCTCTAGGAAAGTCACATCAGACAGGTTTGACTGTATTTAGTAACCACCTGTCTTATGTGACACTATTTACATGTTCTCTAGGAAAGTCACATCAGACAGGTTTAACTGTATTTAGTAACCACCTGTCTTATGTGACACTATTTACATGTTCTCTAGGAAAGTCACATCAGACAGGTTTGACTGTATTTAGTAACCACCTGTCTTATGTGACACTATTTACATGTTCTCTAGGAAAGTCACATCAGACAGGTTTAACTGTATTTAGTAACCACCTGTCTTATGTGACACTATTTACATGTTCTCTAGGAAAGTCACATCAGACAGGTTTAACTGTATTTAGTAACCACCTGTCTTATGTGACACTATTTACATGTTCTCTAGGAAAGTCACATCAGACAGGTTTAACTGTATTTAGTAACCACCTGTCTTATGTGACACTATTTACATGTTCCCTAGGAAAGTCACATCAGACAGGTTTGACTGTATTTAGTAACCACCTGTCTTATGTGACACTATTTACATGTTCTCTAGGAAAGTCACATCAGACAGGTTTTACTGTATTTAGTAACCACCTGTCTTATGTGACACTATTTACATGTTCTCTAGGAAAGTCACATCAGACAGGTTTGACTGTATTTAGTAACCACCTGTCTTATGTGACACTATTTACATGTTCTCTAGGAAAGTCACATCAGACAGGTTTGACTGTATTTAGTAACCACCTGTCTTATGTGACACTATTTACATGTTCTCTAGGAAAGTCACATCAGACAGGTTTGACTGTATTTAGTAACCACCTGTCTTATGTGACACTATTTACATGTTCTCTAGGAAAGTCACATCAGACAGGTTTTACTGTATTTAGTAACCACCTGTCTTATGTGACACTATTTACATGTTCTCTAGGAAAGTCACATCAGACAGGTTTGACTGTATTTAGTAACCACCTGTCTTATGTGACACTATTTACATGTTCCTAGGAAAGTCACATCAGACAGGTTTTACTGTATTTAGTAACCACCTGTCTTATGTGACACTATTTACATGTTCTCTAGGAAAGTCACATCAGACAGGTTTGACTGTATTTAGTAACCACCTATCTTATGTGACACTATTTACATGTTCTCTAGGAAAGTCACATCAGACAGGTTTGACTGTATTTAGTAACCACCTATCTTATGTGACACTATTTACATGTTCTCTAGGAAAGTCACATCAGACAGGTTTTACTGTATTTAGCAACCACCTGTCTTATGTGACACTATTTACATGTTCTCTAGGAAAGTCACATAAGACAGGTTTTACTGTATTTAAAAACCACCTGTCTTATGTGACACTATTTACATGTTCTCTAGGAAAGTCACATCAGACAGGTTTAACTGTATTTAGTAACCACCTGTCTTATGTGACACTATTTACATGTTCTCTAGGAAAGTCACATCAGACAGGTTTGACTGTATTTAGTA